>RJWT010000679.1:0-26819 GCA_004365215.1 Cuniculus paca | reverse complement strand
TTACAAGCACCGCACTCCTCGATGGGGAAAACAACGCCTCTGACACAGCATGGGGGTCTTTCTGTAGGACAGAGTGGATAACAATCCTGGCGCCAGCTGCATGATTTCAGACTCTGAAGCTCTCTGCTTCAGTTTCCTCATCTTTCAGAGGGTAATAACTATTCGGATCCCACAGGCCTGTGGTGAGGGGTCAGTGAAACTCTGTCTTATATAACATAGCTGAGCAGCTGACACACACAGGGAGGCACACCCTTGACCCTTCTGCAATCAAAAGCAGGAAACCTCGAGCATGGTCCATGGGCACACCTGCTTGCATATTCATGTTCCCTTAAGAAAGCTTGAAATTGATCCAGGCATGGTGGAACACACCTGTAACCCCAGCACTCTGGCAAGTTAAGGCAAGAAGACCACAAATTTGAGGCCTGCATAAGCAAGTTGGAGACTTAGTGAGACTCTGTCTTAAAGTAAAAAAGGCCTAGGGGTTGTAGCTGAGTGTGAATAACTGAGAGAGACTCTGTCTTAAAGTAAAAAAGGCCTAGGGGTTGTAGCTGAGTGTGAATACCTGCTTCATCCACTGATACCCTGCATATAAAACTGAATTAAACCATAAAAGATATAGCAGTACTATGTAAAATTGATATAATTTTTAAATAAAAATTTTTTCTAAAAGTTACTAGCTTAAACCATACAAATTTAAAAAAATTTTTTGAGATAGGGTCTCACTACAGGTTGCTCTTGAATTCACAGTAATCCTGAGTGCTGAGATTACAGGTGTGTACCACCATTCCTGGCCAACAAATGTAATTCTTTAATTACACTCATGATGACAAATCCCAATTTGCTCAGGACTCTTCTGCTGTCTATTGTTTCCACATAATTATTAGTAACACCGTTTTCCATTCTCAAAAGTATTGTTTGGATGATAAAGTGTATGATCATCCCACTGACACTGACATATAAACTACAGTCCTAAAATAAGAAAAATGTCAATGAATTCATCGTTGAAAAAATGATGACACAATAGGCACAGACTGAGTTAATAAAATGAAATACTCATAGAAGGAGCAAAACCTGACATTCAAAATAAATACTAACACAAATGCATGTGAAAGGTGACTGACTCCATCACTGATAAAGGCATCCATAGATTCAATAGCATTATAACTCAGACCAGAAATTCTACACTTTACTACATTTTGTGCTGTTTCTACTAGATTCTAAAAGAAATATACTTGCAACAGAAAAAAAATAAAGTTGTAAACAAAAGTTAAAGCACTGGTACCTTGCTCCTGGCGTCTCCTAACAGCTGTAGGCAGGAAAATATTGAAGGATGGGGAAAAAGCATAGAGAATTACGTCAGAAGCATATGTTGGGATTGTTCTGGCAACAAAAGTGTACAGCAAAACATCTTTTAGCAAACCAAAAACACAGGTCAGCAAGCGTTTCATATCAAGTGGATAACAGTAAGTCCGACTGCATTCAAAATGGCATTTCCTAACCCTCCTGTGCCTCTCCTAAGACTTTCTGATTTCTGCTATAACTCTGCCAAAACTCTCCCCATACCCGCGAAACACGTCTCTAAGGTCACCATTAATTTACTATTTCTATGAGTCATTCTGTCTGTGCTTGGGGTTTCCCTTCTGTAGGCAAGGACTCAGTACCATTCTTGTGTTTTCTCTTCAGAAGCAGGTCATATGAGAGACGAAATAGGGTGGACAAAAAGTAACAAGGCCAACAAGAGCATGACGGGAGCCGGAGCTCAGAGAAAAGCTCAAGACAAATGAAGCCAAAGCTCCAACTCTCTGGCGCTGGCTCTGTTCTGCCTGCTAGAACTTTGCACACAGCCTCTTAGGCAGTTTTGTTAAAACAACAAACACAGTCCTCTGCCTTAACTGAAGTGCCATTTAGCTAAGGGTTTCTTCAGCTTTCACTGCTTCCCATCTCCACTGTCCTCCACTTCCCAGGGTCTCTGAATAAATAAAGATGGATTCTAAATGCTGCAACTTGGAAGGAAAAACAGTTTTGGATAGTTCTGTTCCAGCTCCTGACTCAAAGCCAGGGTTAGAGCAATTATTCTGTACCCCCGAACCTGCCAGGAAAAGCCCTACATGAAAGGGTGGTAATAAAGCTGGCCAGGCTGTCTGCTACTGGGAACGCATTCTGAGAGCAGCAAGCTGCTTGCTCACAAACACCTGTCAAAGAAATCATTTGGCTGAGCAAGAATAAATAAGGGAGAGCCACGAAGGGATGAAAGTGGGAATCACCATAGCCACAGGTTATAAAATGTCAACCACATGGAACAGGGCAAGATTAAAAGCCCCAGGGTCTGAAAGCAGGACATAGGTTGTGTACTTTTTTCTTTACGAGAGAATAAATTTTAAAAAAGCAAAGGCGAGGGCAGAGATCAGGCAGTTCTAAAGAATATCTATTTCAAATGCTAAGCACACAAACTGGAATATACAAGAGGCTGTGTCATTACCAGGTCAAGTGCATCTTTAGAGAGCAATCTGACCACATGTCAATTATGCCAACAAACTTTTGCTATAATCACAAATTAGAGATTTGCTCAATTTATATTTTTTAGATACATTATAATGACACTAAAACCCACTGATGTTCCACAGTGCTTCATACCCTCAAAGAGTAAACCTTAGAATTTAGGAAAAGTTTCTTAACACTGATGGCCCATTTAAAAACAATACAGAATCACATGGACCCACCAAGATAATAGAATATAAATCTCAAACCTCCAACTCTATTATTATGCCATGTGTTTAGGCTATGCCATCAAAATCTGTAAAGCAATAAAAGCAACAGGATGGAAAACAGGACATGCTGAAAAAAAAAAAAATCACAGTCAAAAAGAAAAAAAAAAAGCCCAATGACATCTGAGAAGCCCAATGTCATCAAAATCTCCTTGATACTGAGGAGCACAAGAATACTTGATCCTTGCATTTTCTGGAAGACCAATTTTCACTTACATTTGTGCAGACGCAAAAGTATAAGAAAACTGTAATATAAATTTATCCAATATTTCTACAAGTTTAAACAGTGTCAAAGATGATTCAGTGCCCTGACACAGGGGCGATTTCCTGTTCGGAGAGAAGAACACAAGTGAACAATTCAGCCTGCACAGCCTGTGCTCTTACCAAAGCATCTGCCACCGCTGCTTCCAGGTCTGTGCTGGTGCTCAGAGCCCGCATGGCATTCACAGAACCAGGTATTCGTCCTGGCTGGCTCAGCCCAAACCGGTCTACTTAGAAAACAAAAGCAAAAGATGTGTCACTTGGGTTCACAGTGCCCCAATTTTCTACAAGGCTTCTGCATCTTCCCACTAAAGCAGACAGAGGCACTGAAAAATCCTGAGCCCACTTAACTGCACTGAACTTCTTTCCTACCAGGGAAGAACTGAAGTTGCTTGTATATAACACTGCTGAGCCGCAAAGCTCTCTTTTAGTGGAAACCATCCCTTGGGATTTTCTTATTGACAAGATTTTGGACAGGAGAGATGGGAACTTCTTACAGAAGGGAGCTGAACTATGAGATGGATCTTTCAATCTATTTAGCTTTCCTTCTTGAGGAAAGTGGCCTTGATGTTTGTTCAAACTAATTGGAAAACTTCATGGTTTGATAAATGAATTCTAACTAAATCTGAAGTTAAAAGTTACAACTTGAAACAAATGTATTAAAGTGATCTCTAAAAATTTACTGTTACTATTGTTTAATATTTAGCAATTAAGATCAATTAGTTCGGTGCTTGTTCATCCTGATCTCTGTGTCACCACAGGTTACTTTAAAATTGATTTAGTAAAATTCCTTAGTAATCCTCTCAATACCTAGTACCCTCACTGCATAATATTAATCATTTGAATAATGTCAGTATAGATTTTATCAGAGTCCCTTCAAAGGATTTTTGGATGATAGTCTTTATATATATAGATAATTAAAATGGAAAGAATCCAAAGAATTTAAGGCAAATTTTAGCAATTGAAACAACCATTCTGGAGGTTGTTAAGGTTTACGGGAAATAAAAACACCCTAAGTCAGGTCAGTCTTCCTTAGCAAGGGCTGGAAATGCAAGCTCCAATGGAAGAAAGCCAGGGTAAATTACACTTCACAGATGTGCTGCACTAGCTATTGATAAGAAGATTCTGGATTAGAATCCTAACGTATAAAAATTCTTTCAAAGAACGTTATGATAAAGTTTTCCCTGTCTTAACAAATAAGATACTGTTTGGACAAGAAAAAAATCTCTATATTAGCTGTGTTCTAGTAATGAAGCACTTAGAATGAAAGGGAAGCTAGTATCTATTTTACCTGAAATAATCTTTCCTATAAAATCATACACTAACAATTTTAAATAGATAACAAGACATCACCTACAAAGTTGGCAAATTTTAAAAGTAAAGCATTATTTAGCTTTTTAGAGAAATGTCTATTCAAAACATTATACCTTCCACCACCACAGAAAATAATTTTGAATACTGCGAGTCAAGAGTTATACAATAATGAATTTTTATAAGGAAACAAAAATTGTATGTTATACTATCCCCTTTTTTAATGCATATCTTGATCATTGCAAGTGTCATCTTAGTCACTGCATCTAAAAGACTGATTTAATGTGCTACACGCACTAAAAAAGACCACAAAAGCAATCACACTTATGTTTATCTATGAATGTATTTATTAGCTAAAATAAGAAATGAGTGTAAATTTGAGATTTATTGTGCACATAATTTTATAAATGATCTTTGTTCAAGTTTTTTTTCCATTAAAAAAGGGTAGATAGTGGGGAATTTATGAGTAACAGAATGAAAGTAATTCAGTTATAAGCCATTTAAAAATTACCCAGCATAAACTTAAATAAAATGGAGTATTTAAATAAAAAGTAGATCTCATGCCAGCAATTCTTGCTCCAGGGATAGTACTGATAATACTGGAACTTCAGACACAAAATTAAAACTTGTAAGAACAATGCGATTTTTTCTGTGCTTTTCAGATGCATAGTTTTGCTATACACAGTGACTGCAGATTCTTTGATATATGATACAGAATGTGAATTTCAGATCTTTAGGGGAAATTTTTGTCTGGATCTCAGCAAAATGTCGTTTTTGTTTTCACCAGACCAAAATCTATTCTACACTTTCACTGCTCTGATACTGCTACGCATCTCAATTCTCCAAGAGATGAATATATACGACTGTGACCTAATTCTGGCCCTAATCTTCAGGGAGATGTGTTTAATCATAGTATTCATAGCTAAAATGCATAGCTGGCTTCATTCAGAAGGAAAATGAGAAAATAACTGACTCATTGAATTGGTATGCACTGCCATCATCAACATGATGAATTAATTACGCCTTAGTCAACTGAGAAAACTAGTCACTGGGGACTGTTAGCATATGAAAATGATGCCAGGTAAATACAGCACACTGATGCATTACTGTATGCTTCATTTCTGCCCCCAACGTCAGTGGATCTTCGGCATGCTAAACAGAACTGAGGTTGAAGGTTGGAGGTCCACAGCTGCACAGGCTAACCTTTGGTCTGACTTGATTACCTGAATCCTGATCTTATTTTTCTATAAAACTTTTAGGGTAATACATGTATTTTCATATACATGAAATTATACGTGCTATAATTTGAAGTGCTGGTAACTAAACAGTACCTCAAAATAATTGGAACCTGACACTAACAACTAACATTAACATTTGACACTATCCTGGGAATGAAGACTTTGGATATAAAAGACTTGAGACCCCCACCCCATTTCCCCACAGGGATCCTGTGTGACTCCTAGTCTTGGTGGTTGTTTTCCTAGAAAGGGGTTAATAGGAGGTTCTCCCATTTTTTGTTTTGACATAAATATGAACATTGGAGAAATGATGTTGTCAAACAGGCGATACAGTGTCTACGGCCTATTAACAGAACTATAAACATTCACCAACTTAAAAAAAGAAAAGAACATTGGGGAAAACAAGTATGAGGTGCACACATGCCAAGTGCTAGCTGACACAGACAAAAACAAATGTTAACATAGCGTGGAGCCAGAACAGATGAAGAAGCCAAGTCATGCAGTTAGCACTTGTTCACCTGACTGCCCAACAGATTCAGCAGTGGAGAGAGCACTAGTGGACCTGGAATGACGTCGAGAGGCTGCAGGTAAAAGGAACGGCAACACCCACAGGGTTAACACACAAGTACCAGAGGAAATGCAGGGACTGCTACCAACAAGGCCGCGCTTTCTCATGAAAAGAAATGGTGCTGGATATGAATAGACAGCAAGGGCCAACCCCAGCCTGCGCGGTGGCTGCTGGCTCTCACACAGCTCTTACGACACACAGGCATGACAGGGCACTCTTTCAGGTGCTCCCTACACTCTTCAGGGATGCACCGGCCGGCTGGACTCCAGGTTTAGATTCACGTCATGAAGCCTTGATCAGCCATTATGGAAATATGCCACATGGAAAACACCAGGAGTCACAGAGCACTTTCTAAACCTCAGAGTAGAGGGCAGGAAGATGGATCATTAACTCAGCTCACGAGATGTGTCATCAGTATGTGATGCATATGCCACCATGCACCAAAAACAAAAGCAGAGAGGTTCATAATGTTATTTAAACAGAAATTGAATGAAATCACAGGAAGGAGCTCAACAGCTGGAATTCCATTTTTCCCAGTCAAAGTTTGTCATTCTGTTGCACAAATATCCTATCAATGTACTTGTGTAACTGTTGGAAATTCAATGGCATTAAATGTAAGAACCTTCCTTGGTGAGGCTGTTGCAGTACTCTGCTTATGAGTACTAGCTTGGAAATACAACTGTGTACAGCCTGGTTTGCTCACAGCTAGCTGTAGGACATCTCAGTTCTAAACCTGTCAGTTTCTCAATCTGTAGAATGGTGCCAATAAAGGTACCTACCTCTTGGTTGTTACTGAGAGAATTAAGAGACCATCTATAAAGCATTTAATATCATGCCAGCACAGAGTCCACAGAGGTGGTCACAGTAATAAAGGTTAACAAGTACTTATACTTAGACATTAAAATATTATTTTGTTAGCAGGTATTCATAGTTAATATGTTAATTCATCTACCTGAGGAAAAAAATGCTTCATTCTGTCCTCATGAGGAAAGAGAATAACTTTTAGAATTGATTATGAAATAAAGATTTGTTTCAAAACACAGATGAATTATTGGTCACAGTTTAATGCACTATATAACCTTTCATTATATCAGGAAAAAGCCGAAGGATAACATTCTTCCATCCACGATTCTGAAAAAGTCTTGGTGATTAAACCACAGGAAGCTCGTAAGTTTAATAAAGTCACTCAGCAATCCTACCTTTCGTCCACACTACTGCAATATTCTGTACATATTATCACTTGCACATTTAGTCACAACATTTCAAAACCTCAAACATGTACATTTGTGGTATACGTGGTATTAAATAAATAGCAGAGGTTGCCTGATCAATAAAGACAAATTTTACCTGCTTGCAAAGAGAAAAGGAAATACCTCCCTCCTCAAGATTCACAAAAATACAAAATAAATGAGCAATCTCTAAAACATATTATAAACTTATCACTCCTAAAAAAGGGAATTGGTAAAACATTTTTTCAGTACCGGAGCAAAACACACATTTATTGTACAAGCACAAAGGTACCGTATGGTAGCTTAAACTGAAAAGAATTTTTAAGCAACATCTCATCCATAGGTTCTTTATAAAGAGGTTCTTTGGTTCTCTTTTGACACAATATCTATAGTAAATCTGTTGCAAAATGAGTTCTCTGTGAACACCCAACGATGGAACCCAAGGTAGACCCATTTATGTCAAAGCCTGATTTATAGCTGAGCTTTGAAACCCTTAATTTCACTGGAGAATCATCACTGTAACCACATATTCATATGTTCATACCATTGAGAAGCTTCAAAACAATTATGTAAACCTAAAAACAAGACATACAGTTGGTCTTCTCACTGCAGGTTTCACTTCTGTGCATTCAACCAACTGCAGACTGACAAAAAAATTATGTCTGTACTGAATATGTGCAGACTCTTGCATTCTTTAAAGAATATAATAACTATTTACAGAGCATTTACATTATATTAGGGTTTATGAATAATCTAGAGATACTAAGGTAGATGAGAGGATGTCTGCAGGCTATGTGCAAATATGATGCCATTTATATAAGAGATGTGAACATCTGCAGTTTGGTATCCACAGAGGATCCAGGAACTCATCCCCTGTGTAACGGGGATTCACTGAATCACAATTACATTAATTAATGTTTCTTTTTAAACAACAACAGCAACAAAGGCTGGCTATGTAAGTTGTTCAAAGGGGTACTGACACACAATTTTACTAATTTCCAAAAGAGGTGAGAAGTCATTATTCAAATGAATAGGAAAAAGAAGGAGCCTTTAGAGAAGGTATAGGAGGTGCCCAGAGGACAATACCTTTGTGAGACGTGTCTCTGCATCACCAGATCTAAAACCTAGGCCTGGAAATCATCAACTCAGAAACATGTCTTGAGCACTTTCTAAGTGCCTACCCCTGCATGGGCCTCACAAAAAACTTTTAGTACACTGGTGAGGGACTGATGACAGACGCTCAATTATCAAAAGTACTTTCGGATGAGGCACATCAAAAGTCAAATGTGCATGTAAATCCAGGCCCCACCACTTAGCTGTGTGACCTTGAGAATGTGGTTTAATCCCTAAGAATTAGTTGGATGACGACACATGTCCCAGAGTTACCACAGGAGCACACGGCGAGCTACCTGTGGACTGCTCCAAATGGTGTGGGTATGCATAATGGGCACTGTTGCTGTTCCTGCTGGATGGAAATTTCAGGGACACGTTTAACCCGTGGGGGGAAAAGGTCTAAAAATGTATATCAAAAGATATTCACTATTCCCTGACCACAACAGAAGAAATCAGCTGATGATAGAGATTGTTAGGGTCCACATTTTCTGCCTTGGTTGAAGCAATTGAGCATCTCAACATTTTGAGTCACTAAGACAGTTAAGCAGATCCATTTACCCAGAGGTTAAAAACAAAACAAAACAAAACCAAGAAATAAAAGAAAAATAGATGTGATGACTCAATTTAATTACACAGGGTTCAATTAGGACCTCAAAAATTCAGCGTACCTTGCCTGGTTCATAGACCACATGCCAGATTACAAAGGCTGCTTCCACAGACAATTTTTAAAACACATGCATGAAATAAAACAGTGCATTGCTTCTAAGAGACAAAATAATCAATAAACAGACTGGCCTTGTTTAGGTCAAATAGTGAGCAAGGGTGCAGAAATATATAGCCTTAATTTAAAAGGAAAAATCACCAGTTTATTTAGGGGAAAAAAAAAATCGTGGCCACCCCTGATTTCTTGAGAATTCTGCTCCAAAGCATCCAGTTGCTGTGGAATAGCTGACATGCATAGGTAAGCTGCCCCATCAGGAGCTCCTGCAAACCCAGCAGAACATCTTGCAATATAAGGGAAGGAATCACTAAGTCAGGCAATCACCTAGAAGGGCAATGGCACACATGACCCGCTCTTTTTCAGTACCTCATAAAGGATAATGGGTCACCAAGGCAATCATCTAGAATCTGATTACTGAAAGTGACTGGAAAAAAGATAACTGCGAAAGTGTGTGGGTAACAGAGGAAGCACACTTCTCCTGAAGTAGCATTTATATAGTTAAAAGACCAGTTGCATAATCATTATGGTAAAACATAGATTGATGTAGTTCATGCACCATGGGATAAATTTAGTTCTAGGTCTAATTTTTTTAGTTTAGTTTTTGAGACAGGTTCTCACTACTTAGCCCAGACTTAAGCTCACAGTGATCTGCCTGCCTCAGCCTCCCGAGTGCTGGGATTACAGGCATGTACCACCACATCTGGCTAGGTCTAATTATTATAAAAATGATTTCACTTTTTATGTTTATCAACAGAAAAATACACATCTACACGGCACTTAATATGCCAAAGAACTAAAAAAAAAAAAAAACACTGAAGAATACAAAGTCTTCTTTTTCATAAAAGTATGTATTTACACATGCCTTTGAGGATTAGTAATCTATACTAGATAAAAAGGTGTATGTCCATTTTTAAGAACAGGACTGCTAAAAGTTAACAAGAAAATTAATTTAATTTTTTTTCCAGTACTGGTCATTTGAACCCAAGGCCTTTGTAATGAACTACATTCCCAGTCCTTTATTTTAAATTTTGAGACAAGGTCTTGCAACTCATTAGATTGTCCAGGCTGGGTTTGAACTTGAGATTCTCCTGCCTCGGCCTCCCAGAATGCTGGGATTTACTGGTGTGTGCCAGCAAATCTGGCTTCATTTAGTTTTGTGAATGTCATCACTACTGTACTTTTGTTTCCTTTGAATTAAATCATATATAAACTGATCTCTAGTAAAATTAAAGATAAATTTTATGACCAGGAATAAACTTCTGATTAATTTGACTTTCAAGCAGCAGTCAACTTTGGTTGAATTTTGCCTAAAGCTGGAAATTACCACAAGGCTGGGCTTCTCTGCTAGCAACTGGCTACAAACGATGAGAGTGGAGTGAAGTAGTGCTTTATTCCTCTGAAAATTGGAAGTTGCTGAAGTTCAAGCATGCAGAGGGGGACAACGAAGGGTGACTAAGGCAGAGGAAGGAGAAGAAAGGATCACAGGACAGCGGAGCAGGAGAAGCAGTCATTACACCCAGCAGTGTCGCGGACAAGTGCAGAAGGGAGCAGGGACAGGAACTCTCTGCTCCAGCAGCGCCTCCGTGTACTCACCGAGTGGGGGGAAGCCCCGAGCAGGGCTCGTATCCCGGCTGCTCTCACGGCTGGTATCGCGGCTGCACCCCTGACTCATGCTGGGTCGAGGGATACGGCTGCTCCGTGCTAGCGTGCAGCATGAGGGGTTTCAGAGAAGGTGAACAAGTTTAATTTAATGAAGACAGAAAAACTCACAAAACGGCAGTCACATTTGCTTAATGTAATCACGACACTGTCTGCGCCGGGGCATCCTGACGACTGGACCGTTGGTCTGTGTCAGGTCCCACGGACTGAGGTGCCAGCAGGAGAGGTGTGGATAAACCTGATTCTGTGCAACCCCCCGAGAAAGCTAGGAATTTTACTATGAGGGAAAATTACACTCAAATGTAAGAAATGAAACCATTCCAAAGAACAAACTTGGGAAACAATCAAAAGCTTAAAAACAACTAGTTTGTATGGCTCTAGCTAACTTTTAAAAAAGGGGACAAAATAAATAAATCTGTTTTCATAGGTGCTTAGTTCTGTTTTCTTTCCTTTTCCTTTTTTTTTTGTCTTTTTGAGACAGGGTCTCATTATGCAGTTTCAGCTGGCCAGGAGCTCACTTTGTAGCCCAGGCTGGTCTCAAACTCTCCTCTCAACGATCTTAAAGCCTCAGCCTCCCGAGTACTGGGATTACAGGTGTGCACCATCATGCCTGGCAGGCATTTAGTTCTTGAAAAGATAATTTAATTTGGATTAAATCAGAGCCATTATACAGGCTCTGGTCACTTAAGTCCACAAACTTACACTGTTAAAAGCAGGAGAGACCTTAACTGCTGGCAGTCATTCTGCATCCCTGGAGGCCTGCCCGCTCCTGGGGAAGAGTAGGTGCTTCAAGCACACTCATTCATCAGAACCAACAGACAGGGGCTGGGACTGCTGCCTTCTTACTTTCTGTCCCTACAGTCAATCTGTGGTTTTCTCTATGGAAATCCACACAGGACTCTGCCGGTAGTCCCTGCTAAGCACCTTCATGGATTCATTCTTACCCACCGTGTGTACAGCAAGTGGATTGATTAACTCAGTTAGTATCTGGGCAAAGCATCCCTCCCTGACCTGGAGAACAAACAGTTCACTACTTTACAATTATCTATGGATAAAGTTTATTCTCCTTATGGTATAAAACATTGAGCTAATTAAAGCAGAATTGTATGAATAGCCAACAGTCTAATAATAATTTGGCTGTGGAGCTCATAAAGACCTTGATACACTTATTTCCTCAATTTAACTTGAGAAAACAGAAATAAATTAACTGGCAAAACACTCAAAAATAACACTGCATATTGAATGTATGTAGTTGGAATGCCTAAGGTAACTGTTAGTGGGGACAGTATACATTTCCATCCAGAGAGATTTACCACTTCTTAAGTCTGGACAGAAATTACTTTCTCAGAGATTCTAGAAATAATAAACTTGATTCACTGATGTAAATGCAAGCAAGTTTTCTATATTATTATAAGCTTAGTCTATTATTTCAGAGCAAGATCTACTGTAGAGCCTAACAAGAATGTCTTACAAACAAGAATCATTAAACTCCCCAATGAAGAATGTGCAAGTGAAAAAATGAAGCAAATGCCCTATGTGCTCAGGCGCTCAGTACTGGGGCTGAACAAGACCCTGAAGGGTTGCAAGTGATATCTCCCCTGCCCAAGCAAGGTACAGAAATGCAACCTGAAAATGGGCATCACAGGGCTTAAGCTTTACTGTAAGTTTCTACACTCCTTTCTTTTGCCAGAGTGACATGAAATCTATGAACTTTCAAACTGGTAGTGACGATTTAATCAGCAATTCTTGGCAACATTCTAAACAGTTCCTATAAGGAAGGCAAAAATAGTAGGTGCCAAATTAAGTCCATCAAAAAACTAGAGTTTCTACTAACCCCACCAATATGGAGAAGCTTACTAGAATATACAAAGCAATACTGCTTATCTTTTGAGGACATCATGAAATGGCCATTCCAGTTCTAAGCCACCTCACTGGTCCAGCCCATCTGGCCTCTCTAGGGATCAGCCTCCCCTTAGGAAAAGGAGGAGCAAGCATCTCATCATTGAAATGAGAAGGATACTGCAAGACAATGGACATACATAGGTACTTCAGAAATGTTTGCTAAACGCATACATGCAAATCTTGCCTTATCCTAGTATCTACTCCAAAACAATCAAAAAAGAAACAAAAGCAGTCCTGATGATAGCTTTTCATATAAGTACATGCTAAATTGAACATTTTCTTAATAGTTCATATCTGATTACTTCTAAACGTCTACCTAAGCCCTAACCTCAACTTCATATATGTGCACTAGCAGAGGGCAATGAATGATCTTTCTCTGGGGTGAGCCTGCTTTGTTAAGAAAATACCGATACACAGATATACTCTGAATAACTGCATATATAAACTTCTCAACAAGGTTCACTCTCCTAGTATTTTATTCAGAAAGTTCATCTCCTTATTTGTGCTGACTAGCTCGTATAACATCTGGCCAGTAGTAGCACACAGAAAAAAAACTGTTTACACTTTTATGAAAAACCTCCCCATAGTTCCCCAAACATTATTAGTTGACATCAGTAGTTCAAATGTTAGATAATTTAAATCACAAAATGAAAAACACCTACTCACTTCTAACTACTTCCAAAGACTGATAATCTAGAAGAGGATTTAAAATAACTATACACAAATTATTTTTATAGCTAAAACTTAAAATCAAAAACAATCAAAAAACCATAAAACAAGCCAACTTGTGTCTTTATTATGTGCCATAACTGAACATTCTATGTGAGAATACAGTATGGAGAAGAAGTGTAAGAGGAAGAAAGACAATGAAAACATACTTGCCACCTGAATTTTCTAAAAGCAGTGTTCCTAGGTAGCTGAGTCATGTGCTTACAGAAATGCTGGGCAGCCTTGAACAACCACATGACCGGTTACCATTCTCTCAGAGACTCTATCCTACCTTCAGTGCTTTAAGGGTAATCCTGCCTTTTGCCATTAAAAGAAAGGATGCAACCAGAATTCATACCAAAAGCAGAAGTACAAGAAGGTTAATGAAAACTAGAAGTTAAAGACATGAAATGCCTCTCTAGTTTAGTCATTTCCATGTCACAGTAAGTCTAATTTCACAGTTAAAATGAATTATTTAATTTTAATTCTCCAAGAATGTTTTAAATCAGAAAATCTTAAAACATTTGTATAGCCATAAAAAGTCATCTGCAAAAAATGTCGTGTATTTTTAATAGCCTTTTTAATGAAGAAAGGAACCAAATATAACTACTAAAGATTCTGGTTATGTGACTCTATTATTTGTAAATTCTTTTATTGTCCTTAAAATACAAAACAATGATAATTTACAAATATATTTTCCCAAATAGTTGGGTAGCTTATAAGGAAAAACTGCCATGAAAAAGAAAGAGTAGAAGGGATTTAGTATATTTCCTACTAATCCAACAGGGAACACAGGCTGTTTTAAGAAATCTTAAATGCCAAAGAAAAGCCTTGGCGCTGTTTTTATAACAAATGAGAAAAGAAAATTTAGGTGAGAAATATCATTTCAAACACAAGGCATAACTAAATCAAAACATACCTTGTAAATAACTAGAATTAACTCTCAGTGCAAGTTCTAAGCCTAGTTTACCTATTGCTAAACACTGCTAAATTGACTGATTTGGGAATTTTAGAAAATATTTTTAAAACATGCTGGCCTTTTTTCTAGGTGTTTGTCTTTAAAATTGCTATAGAATCAACCAAATGTTTATAATCACAGTAATAATCCATTACTGGAAAAATGTTAATATATGCCTGTTATCCTGTAACTACAGGAGTAAGTGGAAAGATGCACTTTAGTCATATATATTTCTTTATATGTGTATATTCTCAAGAATGTACAGAAATTTAAGTAAAATATCTTCTTTAAACCGAACTATACATAAGATCTCAAAGCTTTACACATCACTAATCTTCCAAACAAGCACCAAGAATTTAACTTTCTTTAAATTAATACTCCGAATAAGAAATCTTTGGAAGGAAATAAGCTCCTTTCAAATTTTGAGTGATGTTTCATAATACTACATTTTAAAAGTTTATAAAATGTTATCTTCTCAACTATACACCACATGAACTTCACAGTTAAGACCATGGAACACCAGGTCTTTTTTTTTCCTCTCTTTTTGAGACAGGGTCTCATTATGCAGTTCAGGCTGGCCTTGGGCTGACTTTGTAGCCCAGGCTGGTCTTGAACTTTCAATGATCCTCCTGCCTCAGCCTCCCGAGTGCTAGGATTACAGGAGTGCGCCACCACGCCCAGCTGGAACACCAAGTCTTAGAGTTATGCTGGATAACTGAAGTTGAATTATTTCCTAATTTCAAGAAGAAGGGAACATGTTAACAGCATGTTTAAAACATATTTTTAAAAATTCTAAGTAGAAAAGAATATTAAAAAGTAAAATAATAGTAACATATGGAAAATAACTGAAACCTCACACCTAGATTTAAAATTTGATGGATTTCCAAACAAAAAGACCCAGAGATATGTTGCAGCATCAAAGGAGAAACTGTGATATTCTACCTTCAATATTTTCATTGGCTGTAGCCACATCAACACCCAAACAACTTGTCAGCTCAGAAACCATGCCATATAGCCCCAACAGGAAGATGGCATCATAGAGAAGTAACAAACCCACCACATATTTTCATCTTGTTTTGGAAGTACAAATTCAAACCAAATCCTATCCATTCTTAAATATCTGCCTCTGACCCCTCCTGGTTTAGGGACCTCCAAGAATATTCTTGAGCTGGACCCCTCCCATCTGTATGCTCTTGCTACCCGTCCACTCCTCACCCCTACAAGTAGGGATAGCAAAACGGATTCCTTGTGGCTCCCCGCTCTTGCCCAACTGTTTCTGCCCTAGCTTCTTGCTTCCCTAGAACATCTTTCTCTTACATCCCCATCCTGGCTAATCCCACCTTGTACTACAAAACAGGACCTATTCTTGGAGGCCTCCCTTAGTAGAAAGTCTGAGAGGATCAGAGTGGATAAGGGGCTAAGACACACCTGTTTATGACACATCCTGTCACAGTACTTCTTACAGTTTCACATTTTCACTTCTATCCAATAAATGACATGGACTCTTAAGTCAGAAACAAGATCTGTTTCATTTATCTTCTAATCCTCAAGTCTAACAAAGTGCCCAGTACATCACAGTAAACATTTAAGTAAAAATTGTTAAGATCAATAAATAAATGTGAAAGATGAGCCAATAGAATTTAAGGATCTATTTACTCTGATTAAGCACATAAAGATGAAATAAAGAGAAAATGTTTAAATTTTTACATAAAAATTAAGCGTTAAGAGTTGGATTTTAATAAACTATCTTTAAACTGAATGTAATTCCTATAACTACACACTATTACAAAGAAGCCAAATATTACAACACAGAATGTACTGGATTTTATCATTCATAGAGTTCATGTTTCAACAAAATTATGTCAAAAGTAACTATATCATAAGTTTCACCAGTTTGGAGACAGAAGGTCAAAATTGAGATCAAATGGGGACCCTAGAAACTGCTTTTGAAAATTAATAGAGGTTAATGGCTGGTTAGTTGAAAGAATGAAAGAAAATGAAAAGTAACACCGCTTCAAATTACAAAAGAAAACCCTTGCCTATTTCACAATCAAAAATTTTACAAAACTCTAAATCACAAAAGTTTATAATGATGTAATTCCTTATTAATCTGAACCATAAGCCTCACCTTTTTTTTTTTCTTTTGGTACTAAGTGATACCAATGTGCCACGATCTATATACAGAATAAGTCAAAATATCTTTTTAACACAAAATAACACCCTCATTTCAAAAACAGATCTCTGCTTCCTACATTAGATACAGTGATTAGATTAGAATCAAGACTGTGATCAAGTTGGGAATGGTGTCCCAAGGTCTGAAAACTCTTACCTGGTCCTATTCGGTTTGGACTAGTTTCTCGGCTGCATCCCTGACTCCTGGGAATCTTGCTTCGTTTTTCTGAAGATGGTGTCACGGGTGGGCCTCTTGAGGAACCCCCGGCGAGACTCGCATAACCACTGCCCAACAATTTCCCTGGGGAACTCGACCGGCTGCCAGCTAAAAAGAAAGCAAAACAAAAATGAATGATAGATATAAACCCGGGCAATATATCACAAAAACTCCAAAAGAAGTTTTTGCTGGGGATTTAGCTTAGTGGCCTAAGCGCCTGCCTGGCAAGTGCAAGGTTGTGAGTTTGATCCCCAGTGCTGCAAAAAAAAAAAAAAGAAAGAAAGAAAGAAATTTTTATGCACCAATTTGGGTCAAATACTGAGAATTTTATGTAGAAAATAGCATTTTAGTTTGTGGTAGTACTAATTCTTTAAAAATGTAGGTAAATGAAAGAATGTTATGTATCATAAAAGAGTATCTAGGCTTAGAAAAGTTACTAGTAAGAGTTCTACAAAAGCGACTGTGTAAGTTCTGATTCAAAAAAGCAGGTAGCTCCGCTACCCCATGGCAAAGCTCTAAAATAACCACAGAGGTATTTGCTTCTTGTCTTGTTCAGTGATGCTGGAGATGAAGCCAGGGCCTTGAGCATGCCAGGCAAGTGCTCTTCCACTGAGCTATGTCTCCAGCCCCAGTTGTTTTATTATTCTGTAAGAGTATGTTAAAAATGTAAGTGTAATGTCTGAAGAGCAATAATGTTTATTTCTTAAGCATTATTGGAGAAAATGAATCCAAGAAAACTCAATTAATTTAACAAATGGAAGAAAAAAAGACAGTGGGGATAAAAAAAAAGCTATAAACATGATAAAAAAATACAAAATGAGATGATAAGAACAGGCTCAAACATATCAGTAATCATAGAAAATGTTGCTAGTTATACAGTGGTACCACAATTCATGAACTCAATTCTCTCCATGATTCTGGTTGCAAACTGAATCAAATTTCCACATAAGGTCAACACTGAACCTAATCACTGAATTTGATTTGGTTTGTGACAAGAACTATGTAAAGCATACATCATCTACTCAACCCAGAAGAAAAAAGTCTTTAAAACAACACTTACCTGTTAACCATTTATATATATATAAGTATCTATGCATATATTCATATACATATATACACATATACATACACAAGGGTACATGTACAGATATAGATTTTTAAAACATATACCCTTATTTTTGGTACCGGAAACTGAACTCAGGACCTTGTACTTACCAGGCGGGTGCTTGTGCCACTGAGTTACATTCCTGGCTCAAAATAAGTAACACTTAAAAATACAGATTTCAAGTCTGGCGTGGTGGCTCACGCCTGTAATCCCAGCACTCGGGAGGCTGAGACAGGAGGATCCTTGTGAGTTCGAGACCAGCCTGGGCTACAAAGTGTGCTCAAGGCCAGCCTGAATGGCATAATGAGACCCTGTCTCAAAAAGATAAGGGGTGGGGATCTAGCTCAGCGGTCTAAGCGCCTGCCCAGCAAGTACAAGGTTGTGAGTTCAATCCCTGGTGCTGGAGAAAAAAAAAAAAAAAAAGATTTCAAAAGCTTTATATTACATAGTAAAACTGCCATCAAATGAATCACTTGGGGAACTATTCACAGAAAATTAACACTTTAAAATGATTAACTATAATTTGAAAAAAAAAATCACTGTAAAAACCAACCATACACATGAACTGTCTCAGGACCTATTAATTTTGTCTATAAATTTGAGAATACACATAAACAATTAAACTACGTAAAAGGGGTAAAGAAATCCACTTCAAACTCTAGTATTTGAACATACAGAAAAAATGGAGAAAGATTAATTAAGCTCATAATAAATTAATACTGTACAAAGAACATAGGGTAAGGGAGAATGCAAAAAAAATTAAAAAAAGGCAAGAAGAGAAATGGCTTACCACCAGCAGGATTAGCAGATCTGGATCCTTGATTATGAGAGCAGAGCAAAGGACAGGCAAAAAGTGAATCAAAAGACAGTAACACAATACAGAAGGTCAGCATGCAACACAACATAAATATCTTGTTCACAAACATATTAGCAAAATAGTTATTTTTCTTACAACTTGTTCCTCCTAGTCTATTCACATATTTATTTTGGACTTACTACACTGTATTAGCATGTATTTCAGATCTGTTTACAAACAAATCTACACCATACCAGGCACAATGCTTGCCTAAGAGACATGGAGAGAACAAGATAAGCATATTGCCTGGCCAGATCACATCTCCTCTCCAGCTTTGAGCACCCCGAGAAGAGCGCGGCGAACTGAACTCATTTGTGTTCACTACCATCTTCAGTAGTGCTTACCACATAGTAAACAGTTATGGCTACTAACTCTCCTTAATCCTACAATATTTAAAATATGGCAATTTTAAGGACCTTAATAAAATCTACTTAATATTAAACCAAGACTAGGAATATTAGTGCATCTTCATTTATAATATATAGATATGCATATATTTATCTCTTGTTAAAATAAATTTAAAAGTTTTTTAATTTATATGCATAAGCTTAAGGTACAATCATGATCATGTGCTGCTGTTTGGTGGTCTACCTTCTTGTGGGTGTGATCTGGAAACTAAAGAAAAACTGAACAGCTTTTACAATGAGCCCCAAGGCAACGTTCAGAGTAAGTCTGAAGACTTAAAGCTGTACCATTCCCTTCTGTCCCACTAGAGAAGAAATCCTAATCTTTACCACCTCAACTTAAATTTATTACATTAACATATCTTCCAAGACCTGAACACTTTTGGTGAAGAATTCCTTCCAGTAAGACTTGACTCTTGTTTTTGAGCTCACAATTGGAGCATTACATCCTTCTATGTCTCCAGGAACCACAGCTAAACAGAAGAATCAGAGGCAGGGTGCAGTTCCCAAGGCAGCAGCTTCTGAGCTACACCTGCACCAGGGATCTGAATGAAAATCCAGGTAAGGGTGCATAGTACCTAAGGCACTCTTTTCCTAATGGCTCAATCTAGCCTTACTGTTTTCATAGACATCTATCCCCAACCTTATTTCCTGAGCTTCTGGAAGTAGCCAGGGATAAAGGAGAAATTTTCTCAACCGCAGATGGGAGGCAGGTCTTCTGCTCTGCAGTTACTATGGCTCTAAAACTGGCTTCTGGTTTGTTGTTTTTTTTTTTTTTTGGTTTTTTTTTTGGCACCGGGGATCAAACTCACAACCTCACGCTTGCCTGGCAGGCGCTGTGTCACTGAGCTATATCCCCAGCCCAAAACTGGCTTGTTTACTGACTGTCCACCTAGCCTCATTCCTGTCACCACATCCTCATATACACCTCATGAGTGGGCCTTGTTAGCAACTCACAGGCAGCAAAACAAAGGCTCAACATCACACCAGAGCCAGGATGCAAAGGAGTCAGGTGTGCCTGGCACCAAAGCCCACACCTGTAGTGTACCACACTACACAAGACAACCTATGCCCAAAGGTTCTGTGCCCTCACTACAGGCAGTAACATGACTGCTCTTCACTATCTTTGCAAAAAGAGCAAAGCCTGTTTAACATGAGGACTATAGTCATCATAAGGGACATGGAAAAGGATGTAAATTCAGAAGGAGCTGCCAAAGGCCTGCTCAACACTAAGGGAAAGCTCGAGGTTTGGCCACAGATAGCGCTCTACGTAAGCCAGATGGCCACGCTGTCACTGTGGTGCAATTCACGTCAGGTAAAGGCACTGAGCTGGGTGCAGCTCCTGGGGACAGGAGACTCTTCCTTCCCACACTTGCTCTACCCAGGAGTGCTCTAGTACCCAGCTGTGCTCCTCATGCAGAGGAGACAGGCCACTCACAGGTGTGGGCAGCAAGATGCTCAGAGGAAATCCATTCCCACCACATTGCTTTCCTGGCTGAGGCTAGTGAGCAAACTAACTTCATATACACAGAAAAGCAATCAGGGAAGCAAACTAGAAGAAACAAGAGTCCATACTGACAAGAAGACAGGGGCAGGCTGCAAATGTTAGCACAGAGGGTTAAAGGAGGAGCTTTTCATGGATTTGCTTTTTCAGTACTGGAAAAAACTTGGCATTTATAGTTCTGCCAGGTTCTGCTCTAAAATTGTATCAGAAGGGTTATCAATACAAACATGGGTCACAGAACAGATAGGTTTCAACTTGAAAGGCTTCAACTACAGGAAGAGGATGATGTTTAATTTAACAACACAAACCTTAAATCTCTGAAAAGAGGGTGAAAGTATGCCTGACTGTTCCATCTTGCAAGCTTACCAAACAACAACGTAATGATTCACAGTATCTTAGAGCCATAAAAACGGCTTCCTTCCTCAGATCAGTGCAAACACTGTGAACTGTTAAGTGCAGAAAGAGCAGCTGAATGAAGCTAACATAATGGAGAGCATAAAATATACTTCTTACGCTGAGACTGAGAAACAACTTTAGCACGGCTGCGACCCCGACTGTCGGAGGGATTAGAGGCAACATTGGTGGCACTCCCAGAGTTCTGCCGTCTTGTCCGGATCCGACCTGAAGGACACAGAAAAACAATGTTTTCATAACACTGTCAGGAAGTGTAACCTATGTGAGAAAACCCACACCAGGAACAAGGGAACTGATGGGCCAACCATGTGGAAAAGCAGGCATCTGTGAGCCAGGTGCCTGGTGAGAGGTCCCACGCCATGTGACCACACGAAGGTGATTAAGAATGATGATTTTTTAAAAAGTTTGCCATAGGATGGGCTTCTGTGGTTTCATGGGAACATAAAATGCCTCTCTTTGCATAATCCAATCAGCATTGGGTCTGACAGGGAAAAAGGCACCATTTTGAACTCCCATTGGTTTTTTAAATTGTGCAAAATTTTGTCTACCCTGGCATCTGACAAACAGTACAGAGAAACGAATCTTAAACCTTGAAGAAGGTCTAAGAAATGGAGGTAAAGAACAGTAAAAGAAAGCATAGCATTAAAAAATATATATATCGAATTGATGGCTTTTAACAGAGATTTAAGGAGATGTGTATACAAATTTTAGAATCTACATAAATTAAAAGTTACTTATTCTATTAGCAACTGCATATATGTCAGCCCAGAAACCTCACGACATATGAACTGCTCCCCACCTTAAGATGAAGGAACAGAGAAACAAGGAAGACTTATTTGTCTAATGTTCCAGGACTGGTTTAGGTACCTGAGTCTCTCTGATTTGGGCTCCTTTTCTTTTTTGGGTTTGCTCTGTTCTTTTACTATATAAATTGAAAACAAACTTCTAAATCAGACTCTGGAAGAAAAACTTAAGCTATGATTTCCCTATACGCTTTGTCTTTGCTTCAATCCACAAGAATTGGTATGAGTCCAGCACAGTGTGATAAGACTGTAAAAATACAGTGCTGAACCTTATTTTCTAATGTTTTACTTTGGAAAAATGAATTAGATCCATACTTCACAATTTATACCCTGAGATTAAAACGTAAAACATAAAACCATACACATTCTAAAAGAAAACAGAAAAGTTCCTTTGCAACTCACAGTGGAAAAGTCCTTTATAATCTGAAATTAGAAACCTTAAAAAAAAACATTGGAGGAGTTTAAGATGTAGCTCAATGCACAGTGCTTGCCTAGCATGTCTGAGGCCCTGGGTTCAAACTTCACAATGTGAATGAACAGTAACAGTAAACCATGATAAATTGGACTGCCAAATTTTTTAAAACTTCATCATACCAAAAAGAAAACTATGAGCAAGTTCAAGAAAAAGACAAGTTAAAAAAGAATCATGTGCAATTTATATCACAAAGGCTTAATTTTCTTCATCTATAAAAGGATCCATAAGCGGTCCAGTGGCATGCTAGCGTGTGATTCATGATAAACTGGAGATTGCACTGACTTGTAGTGTTTCCCAATTTCCATGGCACACATTTCCCACCATCCCCCATTTCAGGCTACTGATACGACATTAATCAGTGTACAAATTTCCTAACAACTGGCTCTCTTGACCAGCACCAGCATATCACTGCCACAAGAGAATGGAAAAGAAAAACAAACAAACAAACAGGAATAGATGTTACAAGGGAAAACAAGTGGTTTTAAATGTATGAAAGTGTTCGGATTCATAATAAAAACAAAAATTAAAATGACAGAATACTATTTATCACCTATCAGATTTGCAAAAATAGAAGAATTTGGTAACATTCTGGTGTGCAGAGTATTCAAGATACTCTCATTCACTGCTGATGGCAGTAAATATTAGAACAGCTGCTACAGGAGGCAACAGAAAGTTATCTGTCAATATCACAAAAGAATGCAGGTCCCTCAACAATTCCTCTTTGGGTGATTATCCACATGTGAACATATACAAAAAAGTTTAATCATGGCAGCAGTGTCTGTGCTAGAAAACAGCCAAATGGTTATCAGGTGAGTTCTGGTTAAACGAGGTTTACCCATACAGGGAGACGCAGTACAATATAAATAATGAGGAAATTCTCTCTAACCCATTATGGAAAGATCTTAAGATCCAGTAAGTGAAAATAAGCAAGCTGCAGAACAGCAAGTATGTTACCTTCTACATTTTCAAAGGGGAGGAGGGAGTAGGATTTTTGTGTTTGCTTCTAAACACAAAGAAATTCTGGATAACAATGAAACCATACTGAAAGTAGGCAAATCAAAAGTAAACACTGTAGGGAAACTTTCAGTTGTGTACCCTTTTATATCTTATGAGTTTTGAATATAACCTATTCAAAATTTTGTAGTGTTGTAAGTCTTCCGCTACATGCTACATGGATGAATTTTCAAATACTTATTAATAGGTTTTGAATTCTATTTATAATTGGACAGCATTTATGAGGTCTATATAAATTTAGAACTATTTTATGTTCCTAATGTATTAAATTTTTTATTATTATGTAGCAGCCCTTTTTCATAAATTTTTTTTTTTTTTTGCCTTTGGAGATTTTTGCTTTCAATGTACCAGTAAGTTTTTGGGTTTTTTTTGAGACAAGGTCTGGCTATATATTCAAGGTTGGCCTTGAACTCACAGTGATCCTCCTGTATTATGCTCCTGAGTGCTGGGATTACAAGTGATTGTCACCGTTTCCAGCTGTTTTTGATAAATCTTCAAAAAGCTTTCTTCTACTTGGTATTTCTCAGCTTCTCAATAGCCTTATAACTTAGATTTGTGCTTTTAAATATCACACAGCTCGAACTTAAAATCAAGCAAGATAGTACTGTTCAACTGAAAAGTCTGGCTTTCTTGACCTTATTTTAAAATTTTTATTAGCATAAGTTTGCAGTACATAATGACTGCATTCACTGTGGGGAGTTGATACATGGACATAACAGATCTCAATTCTTTTTTTCCCCTTATCCTCCACTCCCCTTTTTTTGCTAGCATCAGATTTACCAATTTTTAAAATATCTTTATCAAGTTAATTATTCTAAGCACAGATTAACAGCCAGACTAGCAGGCCAAAAAAATACAAAACACATAAAACAATTATATATACTAAATTACTGGTCATACTGAATTGCAGTAACTTTTTTGTTATCTTTCATTTAGCATTTTATTTATATGGTATATTCAGTGTTTCTCATATAAAAGAAATCATGTGACATTTATGCTTGTGTCTGACTTATTTTACTTAAAGTGGTATCAAGGTGCCTCGATTTTCCTACAAATGACCTGAGTTTATCCTTCTGTATGGCAGAGTAGTACTCCAGTGTGTATAAACACCACACTTGCTTCATCTATTCATCTCTTGAAGGACATATAGGTCATATTTAAAATTTTAGTTATTATGAATTGTCTGAGCTTATTTTTATAATCCTATATGAATGCTTTTTATTTTGATTTTTCATTTTCTTTTTCTTTTTTTGGCTTAATTTTTTAAAGATACACTTTTGTGTCTTTAAAGTAATCTTAGAGATTAAAGTACTAGTAAAAACACAGCTTCTATCACATTTTTGAGGGGATGGAATATTTTAAGGGCTCCCCCCTTTTTAAAATTAAACCTTTTTTAATAGATTCACATGTACTTGCAAGATAAAAAGAGAGACTCTGTGTTCTTTCCCAGTTTCTCACAATGGTAACATCTTACAAAACTGTAAGATAAAATAAAAATAAAAACAGGATATACACATTGATGATCCATCAATATGATTCCAATTCACTGACTTTTGTTTTTCACCTTTTGTTTTCCTTTGTGAGTAGTCTCCTTTTGCTTCTGCTTCAATAAAATTATATATATATAATTTATTTATATATATATTTATATTATTCTTTCAGTATGATGTGTTCAACTGTGGATTTCTTTTTGTCTTGCTTGGAATTTACTAGCTTTTAAAGAATGGTTTATTGTCTGTCATCAATTGTGGAAAATTCGCAACCATTTTCTCTTCATATACTGTCTCTACCTCATTCTCCGGCTTAAACTCTAACCAGACACGCCTAACTTCTTTATCATTCAAAAGACAGTTTCTTCTTATCTAATTCATGAATTCTATCTTCAGCTATATTGATTTTGCAGCGCAATTACCTACTCAGTTTTTGGTCTCAATAACGTTATATTTTCACTTCTAGAAGTGGTTTGTTCTTTTTAAAAATTTTCCCAGTCATTTCAAAAATCCATTAACTCCCTTTCTAAAATTCATTTGTATTTCTTTTTTTTTTTTTTGGTACTGGGGATTGAACTCAGGACCTCGCACTTGCCAGGCAGGCACTTATGCTGCTGAGCTATACACCCCTGGCCATTGTTTTATTTCTTTAAATGTTAAGTGAAATGATCACTTTTCTTGGAACTTTATGAGAATTAAGCTCTAGACTGAATTCCCAGATTGAATTTCACCAAAGAGGACCATGCTTCTGCTAGTACCCTGCAGACACAAATAATCCAGTCAGTTTAAAATAGTTCATCTACTTAGGTTTTGCAGTCCGCAATGGCGGCATAATTCACAGCACCTTGAGTGAAGGCCCATCATACAGCTGCAAAGTAATCAGGGGGTCAGATAACTTCCCAGTGCAACTAGTACAAAAAGTAAGGTGAAAAACTGCCTTATTCTTCTCTTCAGGTTGGTAAAATTCACTTCTTATTTGCCAGTCTGGGATGGCTTGGGTTTACCTCCTGTCTCCGTCCTGTGTGGGCATCACAGGAAATGCCCGAGGCCCAGGGCTCAGCCAGTAACTCAGAGTAAAAGCCAGCTGCAGTCATCTTCTAGAGCTCTGGTTTTTGTTTGGGTTTGGAGATGGGTGGCAACTTGCAGGATCATTCTGGTCACCAAATTCTACATATTAAACTTTCTAGAAAATGCAACGTCCTTATTTCTTTTAAGCACTTTAAACATTGTTATTTTACATTCTGAAACAGATCTTTAAGTCCTTTAAAAAGGTTGTTTTTACTTTTTTTCATTGCTTTAGCTCACATACAATGGATGAAATTTTAGATATAAGCTCATATTTGGTAAAATCATGATACGCCATGTATTAACTGTTGTTATTCTTGTTATTCTGTTATGAAATTTTATTCTTTCATAGGAAAAAAAGCTCATATTTGGCTGAGTTTGATCTGTAGACATCCTGAGGAGTCAGATTTGTAAGTGGCTTCTTTGGAAGTTCAGTGCTTGTTCCTGTCGGGCACCCTTGGAGACTACACACAGAGACTTTAATTTATTATCAGCTTGGAGGTTCGCAGACACCACAGGTAACATAAATTGCAACCACAACTTAGGATGAGGATACAGCTTTGTTATACAACGTTAAGAAAGTCTGGTATTTCCTCTTTCTGGGACAAAGTCAAAGAGATAGTATGTCAATGTGAAGACAACTTTTTTTTTCTCCACTAGTCCACACAGTCTCATGGGTACACGGGCCCTTGACAATGCTGGCTTAATGCCAACTTCTAACTTTCCCCTTGGGTGAATTTAAAGTTAAGGTCTTTGTTTTGGTCAGCTTTAGTGACTCTATTAAATGGCCTCAAAGCACCTCAAAAATCCAAGCTTGTCCATCAAACTCTATAGTTTTTGATCCTCTTATTGGTTTGGCACTTTCGT
>RJWT010000678.1:0-60331 GCA_004365215.1 Cuniculus paca | reverse complement strand
GCCTTATCGATTGCTTTGTTTTTTGTTTTTTTTCTTTTTTTTTTACACTGTTTCAAAGTCATGTTCCATGTTCATTGCTTTGTTTTGATTGACTTTACTCTGTTTTGTTTTGTTTGGTTGTACTCTTTTCAAAATAAAAAAGAATAAAAATAAAAAAAAGACAAAAAAAATATGAACGTATTTTACCTCATGATTTAGAAGAGGAAAGACAAATAACAGGAAGGCACAGTGAAAGAAACACTGACATGACCATGTGTTGTGACTATCACAGGAGTGCACTGCTCAGATCTCTCTTGCATTGGTGCACCACTCAGATCTCTCTTCAGGACAGTCTTGGGCAAGGAGGGTAGACACCCACAGCCAGCACCTGCTCCACCATCTGGATTTGTTCCTGTGCTCATACAGGCCGTCTCCCTTTCCCTGGAGTGCTCTCAACTCCTAACTAAGCGTGGTGCACGTCCTAGGGCTGAGCTGACCCTGCTCCATATTGGGCACCTCTGCCATTTCAGCCTATGGTCCTGTAATAGGAATCTCTGCCTATTGGTCCTGCTGAGATGTTCCCAGAACTACAGAGCAGCTGGAGCTTTTCCTGCTCAGGGTCTTCTCTAACTGGTGTTGGACCAGCACTGCAGTCTGCAGTCTTGTTCTTTCTCTCCTCCATTCTGCACAAGAAAGTCATCTAAGTCATCTAAGTCAAGTAAAGTCATCTAAGAATCCAGTCACATGCTGGTATATGTTATATGGAGGGCCTGAGATGATGCAGTGGCTTAATTATTTTCATAAATATTGGAAATAGGCTTATACTGATAGGATTAGTAGTAATTGACAAACATGATTTGGCTAAATTATTAAATTTTTTATTGTACACTTGAGTATAAGAACTCTGATGCTATGAACAGCAAAGAAACATTTTGCCAAGAACCTAATTACAGAGGATAGCTTGAAAAATAAGTTAAAATTTGAAGAAAATATCTCTGTAGATTTTGAAAAATTATTTAAAACTCAAAATTTTTCAGAGGACTGAGAAAGAATAATAGAGGTAAGATCAACATTCTGAGTATTCTTCCTTTAAAAGTATCCCAGTTCTGCAGGTAAAGAGTAATAGATAGACTGTGATCTCACAGATTAAACTATTCAATTTCAAGCAAAATATTGCATTTATAAATAGCTCAAAAATCAGATTTTTTATTTTTTATTTAATTGTGTTACAATTATTTCATTGAGTTACAATTATGTATACCTGGGCGAGCTACTTAACCTATGTCAATTTTTTCACTATTAAAATTAATACAATAAAACATAATTTTCCAAGTATACCGTGGAGATTTACTGAGTTGGTATTTGTAGTGCTCTGGGATAAAATCAATATATATTAAGCACTAAAAGTTAATATTTTAAAAATCTAAAATAACAAAAGTTAAAAGCATACATAAATAACATTCTCTAAAAAACACCATTTAAGATCTATCATTATTCATGAATACACTCACACACACACACACACACACACACACACACACACAAGTGATTCTTTTAAATGATTCATGAGATTTCCCCACAATATTTACTCTTCCACAAAAAAGTACAAATTGTAGATTCATAGTAACCCTTAGTAGGTATTTGAGGACAATTATTTCCAAATTTATGGCTAACTCCATACTCTGAACTGCATCAGAAATTTTAATTAGTGGGGTGTAATGAAAACAAACATCTCAAGTGGTGACTTACTCACACATTTGAATGTGCTGTTCTCAGGACGCAAATTTCGTCATAACATTATCAACTAATTATGGAATTTCACTTGGTTATGCCAAAAACTTCTTTGTCAACTTACTTTGGACTCTACTTTGGAAAAATTAGGGTCTTACTCCAGAGGCAAATCTGCAGGATGGTTTTATACATTCTTTACAAAGTAAGGAATTAAATTCTCTAAAAAAAATTAATGTATTTAATGTCTTTTTTCTACTGAAACAGTTGAATTAAAATATTGTTTGAAATGAAAGATTTCTTAATACTACACCAGTCTCATTGCTGTGAAACAGAAGATATATGGCATTTTTCAGTGACATTTTTAAAAATGTCATGAAATATTTATTATGTATTTTTGGCAATTGTCCTATTAAGTCCATATAAATATATTCATTATGCAAATGGTACATGAAGAAATTGCATCATTAAAATTTTTTAAAGTCTGTCCCATTAAAAAATAATGAGTGAATGTGGTCTTTGGTCTGTGATCTACCATGCTAGGCTTCATTCTTTACTACAGCAGTGATGTTGGATTAGAGTAAATGTTTTCCTAAAATGTAAAGTAATTATTTATGAAATTATTAATTGTCTAAATGCCATCTGGACAGATGCTCCATTTTATTCTGAAACTAATTTTCAAAATGTTTACAGATTTTCAGAAATCATAGTTTAGTTTTATCTGTATACTGTATCTGGTCAGCTATTATTTCTTAGCCTGTTGGCATGGATTTCCTAGCCTGTTGGGTCAGTTTGTATTTCAAATCACTCAGGCACTTAATAGCTTACAAATGTTTACACTGGGACCAAAATGAAGATACAAACAATTTTTGAATGAAAACATCAGCTTGTGTACCAGCTCTGGACAATACCCAGTAATGTTGGCTGCGTTTTTATTATTAGTTTCATTCTCTGTGTAGTACCCACAGCCAAGTCCTCAAATAGCTATGCTTTCTTTACCAGCCTAATGACTTACAAAAATCTTTGACATCATGCATATTTGTAGTAGAAATAAAAGCTATTTAAATGTTGAAAATTTCTTACAGATTACTTCATTTTAGTCACTTCCCATACATCTATGCTCTCAGGTGGTTGTCTACCACACTGATTCTGAACACGCTCATGCGGTTTGTTTTGACTAATAGGTAAGTAACAAGTGTGATAACAAAAAGGCTTAGAAAGTGCTTCAGGAGCAAAATTTGTCTTTTGTTGATACTGTTAAAATATAGTCTTCATGGTAACTTCTTGCTTGATAAAAAACAGTGATCATACAACTTCTATCCTCCCCAACTGACATTTAACCCCTATTTCCAAATAATGGTGAGTCTATCCTAGAACACCAGTTCTAATGCGCTGGGGAGCTGACTGCAAATGCACAGGCAAGCCCTGGTGAGATCAGCAGAGCATGATGAACTTAGCAGAAGCATCCAGTCGACACAGAGATGCATAGAAAATAAGTGGTGTTGTTTTGAAAAACTTAATTTTGAAGTGATTTCTTCATGCAGTAATATAGTTAATGGAAATATACATTTTGCTTGGTTTGGTAGCTTTTTGTCCCTGTGACAAAATGCTTAGGAAGAAATAATTTAGGAGAGGAAAGGTTTCCACTGGCTCATGGTTTCAAAGGTGTTAGTCCATGATCAACTGACTCCATTGATATGAGGCCTGTGTCCAGGCAGAAGAGGTAAATAACGCTGTTCACCTCACAGTGTGCAGGAAACAGACAGAGACAGGGAAGAGCCTGTGGTAGCAGATTTCCTGCTTCTCCAGCTTTTGCACCATCCAGACTCCCAGGCAATTGCTTGGTGCTGCCCACATTCAGTCAGCTATTCCCATAGGTTTTCTGTTCCATTTGCCAAATACTAAGAACAGCCTCCCACACACACCCAGAAATGTGCTTTACTACTTTCCTAGATATTTCTCAGTCCAAACAAGTTGAGAAGATTAGTCATCACATGTAGTCAGTCATAATGACATTTTATTCACTGGGAATCTTTTGAAATCTGCCAAGCAAATACTGACTCATACATGTTTTGAATAGTGGCTTCCAGGTAATTTTGTGTTTGTTTTGATATTTGGGGTATGGAAATATATTTGAACTACCTATAAAATATTATGCTCACAGTTATGGAAGCCAAGAGAAAATTTTTGAATCATGCTTATAACTGCCATGGTGGTCAATATAATCAAATGCATCAATGCACTAATGTCTGATATTCAAATCAAAGGCATTTACATACACTTTTGTATTCCTTTAATCAAGCATTTTAGTTTTGCTAACATTTTTAAGTAATTTAAAATCCTGCTTCCATTTTTATATCTGACCATTACATGAATTTTCAACACTACTAGAAAATAAAATTTGATAGAGGAGAAATTAGTAGATTTCACTTCAAGAAGGTAGATGATATGTCTTGTTTTATAGTTGTTCCATTGCTCAGAGTTTTCACTAATTCTTCTGAGGTCTGAGGGGAGAAACATAAACTATTCATGGAAAACTTTGAGTGTGATTTATTGACAAAGAAGCACTATTTTTTTTTATTTACCTATGTGCTAAATATCAATTTTTTTCCTGATGGCAAAGAAAAAAAGCAATGCTTAATGTTGAGCATAGTTTTGAAGATTTGGTTGAACATGTGTAGGTTTTAATGATATTTTACAAAAATAAAGATATTACATCAAGATATCAAGTGTTTTAGAAATATGTTAAACAATAATAAAACTATTATTTATTAATAAATAAATTTCAATAATTAAAAAATAAAGTACTGGTAAAATTAAAAGTCAAATATGTTTGTAGTTGATATATGATGCAATGTAAATAGACTTCTGGGACAAATTTGTAACTTGAAAATTTTTTTATCAAATACAAAGTTATCAAATAACTTTTGTAAGGGCTCAGATGGATATGGCACTTAAAGTAATTTTTATAATGTTTATAGAAAGTAGTGTAGGAATTTATTACAAAGAAGAAGTGATCAACTAAAATAATCTTAACTCTATGAACTATTTTTAGGTGACAATAAAAGTTACCAGTTTTTTTATTCTTTGCTTTAAAAAGTGTAAATTTTATTTATATATTTATCATTCAAAGAGAGATTGTATTCACAAAGTTGCACATTTTCAAAGGTATTTTTGCATATATCCTTGAGATTCAATTTTCAAAAAACAATCAATCAGTCACCCTACATGGGCACTAAAATAACTTCATCTGAAAATGTATTAAAGAATCTAGAAACCAATTCTTTCAAAATCACCCATAATATAATTTACATAATAATTATGCTTGTCTCTGGATAACAAAAAAATTATTTTAAACATTTAATTTTGTCACTGCCAGTACAGATATAAGTGCATATAAGCAGAGCATGCCATGCCTATAAAAACATATGTCCCACATAATGTCATTTTACTATAGCCATTCTAAAATACTTCAAAAGCAAAGTTCATAAAAAGTTGGTCCTAGTCATATGAAATTCTCTTGAATCTTTAGTGAATATTCATGACATATTTATTGACCTAAGTTTATAAGTATTCATTAGAATTCACAAATTAGTGTGTTTCTGGACAATCTATCAGATCTGAAAGCGTGAAAGGCCATTTTATGTACATGTGAGTTCATGTACCCTATCTGAAAGTGAATTTTTATGAACTTTAATGAATCAGCCATCCAAACTGAACTCATTCCTATCAAGTTATGTTACTGAATCTTTGTAAATAATTTGGATGGCATTTAATTGTGACAAGTAATATTCAATTTAATAAGAAAAAGTGGCATTTAGGTCATTTACATTCTGTAGAATTATTAAGTATGCAGAGCCATTACACTGTAGAAAATCATGATGGAGGACATCTATTACACTAGGAAGCAAAAAAAAAAAAAGATCTGATAACTGTTTGGGTTAAAACATTGTATAGTCTGGCATGATTTTGTTATCCAGTTTTTTGGTTTATTTGTGAATTTGATTGTTTATCATTTAATTGCAAATCACTTACCCAGTTCGCCTTGTCTATACATACTGGAAAGAGCAGTTAAAACCTTTCTACATTTCTTACTCCAGATAGTCATACTGGAATGAATAAATATCCTATAAAATTTCACACTATTTTTCTCTCTAGTTTACTCTTGATCACATAAATTTAATGTTTTTAAAATTTTTAAGCAGGGCAATTTAATTTATTGTTAAATTGGTGAATGATTCAGCTCATTCAACGAATCTCTATAGACAACAAACACATGGAAAAACCTATCATCAGGTTTTGAGTCCATAAATTTCTCTGATGTCTTTAGAATGCCTTTGTTAAGTGGAAAAATCACTTGCACTTAGTGGTAAATGTGAAGTTGAAAACTTACATTTTAGATGAGGAGGTTTTTTTTCTCAGTAAACGTTGCATCCCACGGAACAGATTGAGCAGAAGATGTCCCACTGCAGATGTCTTCCCACAGAGTGAAGGACAGCAACAGGGTCACTGTGCTATGTACGATGCTGACTCCAGTCAAAATGCCCTGAGCCGTCAGAGCTGGGCTCCTGAGGTTACAAGCAAAAGTCATTGCTGTTTCTAAATTTTGACATGTGCACTGTAATGTGCACATCCTATACTCATGTTCTTTCAGCTGGAAACAATTGTTTTCCTGTCAAAGTGCTTCGAAAAGATTCATTATTTACTTTCTAGAGCTGACTGAAGCTTGACCTTGGGCGATCAGTTCTTAGACAGTTGTGCTACAAGGCTTGGGAAATAAATGTTTCTGGAATACCAAATTCCAAAGTCTCACACAAGTCTCCTGCTTTTCAGCCTCCGTTGAGAACAAATAATTCAACAACATTGAAAACACACAAACGAGTTTCTTGTTTTGTAAAATATCTTATTCTTCATGAAAACTCAAACTGAGAATTCACATTTCATTAAAAACTATGAGTAGAAGGGTGAAACAAATACCAGCAACATTAATGAGATTGTATGTGAATGACATATTTTTCTTCTTACTCTAAGACACAATTAGGAATGAGTTCACCATCATTTATTCCAGTAAGAGATTCAGTGTGTGTAATTTGGTGAAAATCCAAAGGAAAACAACACAAAGAAAGATTTTTCTACCAGTCATTACATTATACAGAATTTTCTAAATTTTTTTCATCAGAAATGCATGGTTTCATCTCAAATTAAATTTTCCTCACAAAATCAATGTTCCCACTACAAAACAAAAGAGCGAGATTAAGAGTGAAGTGCTGGGTACATGTACCAAGTCTCTAGGAGGAATGTGTGCGGCAAACATCTAAATCAGAGGAGAGGGGAGCGCCTTTGAGGAGGTTAAAGAGGGAATTGAGAAATGTCACCAACAAGTCTCAACTACCCATGATGAATGTAATCACAATGCACTACAAACATGTACCGATAAAATAAAATAAAACAGTCCTTTATTCATTCAAAAAAAAGATAAAGACAGAATTCAAAAATTGTAGTATGTTTGGTTACTATTTTTTTCTTTACATTTGTAGGATTCCTTTTTTTTCTTTTTTGCTTATTTACTCATTCTGAAGTGGGGTTTTTGGAAATCATTTTTTAAGAAATAAAAGGAACTTGTAAATTCCATCTGTTGCTGAATGTATGTCTAAGACAGACTTCAAGAGGTTTCCCATTGAATTATTTATAGCACAGAGGAGAATTAAGGAAAGGAATGAGCTATTTCCAGTGTACAAGAACAAGGATCTGCTTCCATGTGCTATGCAGCTCGTCACAGGGAGGAGATACCCTAGGATGAGAGGATCAGAGCAAGGACAAGAAAGAAATGAGATTCAGATAGCCTGAATTTCATCGTGTTTGGAGGACAAGCTCCAGGAAACAGAAATTGTAGTTACTCTGCTTCATTTTGTGAATCTTAATTTCCAGACCATAGGAGAAAAAATTGTGCATGCACAATGCCCTATCCAACATGGCATTTGCAAAGTATATTGGCCATGTCTGGTTGGGAAGCCAAGATGCTTATCCAGAAGGAAAAATGAATCGGGAAGAGGACTGGCAGAATAAAAAGGGAAGCATACATTCTAGAAGCTAATGCAAGGCTCAGAAATACCAGCAATATAGGCAATTATTGCCCTAAGAGATCCATGCACAGCACATGAAATGATCCAGCCAATGACCCAGACCACTTCTACCCAACACAAAGCAGCTGGGCCTTAGGGCAGGCCATAAAGCTATAAACACAGGTCCGCCTGGGTCACATCTCCTTCCCATGTCTCACAACCCACAAGAATGGCAAACTGTTTATGCCTAGAAACAATCACAAATGGGGGAGGAAAATCCAACCCCAAGCCAAGGAAGAAAAGCCCTGATATGTTAACATAAAGTCCTTTAACTTTAATTTGTGCTTACCTGTATCAAAGGTAGGAAAAAACTAAAGCTAATTTACAGGTTAAAGTTACTTGTCTTCTTCACTCCTTTGTCCCGTGCAAATATGGATTCAAAATAAGGACAAAAATAAAAACTCCATAGTAAACTAAGTTACTGAAAATAAACTTACTTCTCATTTACACATCTGAAATTACTGTGCAAATTTCAAACCCATTAGTATGCTAAGTGTGCATATTTGTGTCTAGATATTTTTAAAGTTATTATCCTTTATTTAGCTTCAGAATTGCATTTAATGGATTATATTTTAAAACATATATATATATACATATATGGTTTCTGCATCCTATTTATTTAATCAGCAATATTTTCATGAATTATTTCTTCATTTCATATAGAGTTGCATAGTCTCATTCTTTTATTTGAGGCTGCAATTGGACATTATATGAATACTATATATTTCACTCAAAACTAGTTTAGGAAAGATTTTTCCAGTGAACTTTTAGTTGTTCTCTATTATAAAGAATATGTTGTTAATATTTTTGCACATACATTATTCCTCATACTTACATGTATAGGGAATAATATTCTTAATGGAATTTTTGATAAAGAGAATCAAATTCTCTTCACAGGTATTGTAACACTTAATACTCTTTTAAAAATGTGTGAGAGTATCTGTTTTCCATCACCGTTTTATAATACAGACATAGCCAGTTAATCACAGGGATACATAATGTAAACATCATAGAATGTACTTACACAAACTAACACAGTTACAACACTAGGCGATAAAATCCTATCAATGTGTCACATGATCATACAATGTTACTATAGCTTTGATACTTCAAACATGTGAAATAAATTTTTATTTTAAATGAGAGTGATGGTTTTCATACATGTAAAATGAATTTTCGGTTTTTGTGTTTTGTCATATTCAACCTATGTCTAATTTTTGAACTGTGTTTCTGTTCTTATTTGAAGGAAATGTTTACGTAATGTGGAAATTAACCTTTTACTGTACTAAATGTAGCAATTTTTTTCCTTTTTACTTTAGGAATGCGTGTTTGCAGTCCAGGACGCTTACATTCGTCTTGAGGAGTGGGTAAACGTACATAATAAAGCACGTTTGCTTGAGAAATCTCCTTCTTCCTTCTCTCCACCTCTAAAACCTCTTTCCCCATTTTCACTCTTGTTGATATTGTAATTTTTACTTTATGTTTATGACATATAATTTTACACTCATTGGACCTTTCCTTACAGCAAACCATAAGAAGAAGATGCCGATACAGTGTTTCAAGAATAGCATTTCAAGAAACAAAATTGAATGATAGACACTTCAAAAAATTACTAGCACCTGAGAAAACCGCACTCCTTTTCACTAAAGACATAGATTTTCAAATATCTCTACCCCTTCACATTATCTAGAATTGCAAAAATGCTAACATTGCTTTAGTTAACATTGTTTGCTTGTTTCCTTTATTTTTTTGTCTCATGTATGTGAACTGGTATCATTTCTAGTTTTACTATCCATTTCTCATGATTACTAATGAGCTTGAATATATTTTTGTGTTTTTACTTGGCCACTTTGTTTTGCAATCTGACACAAAAATTGTTCTGTATGATGTTTTCATAGCCATTTTGTTTTAGCTATGCAAAATTTGGGCTCATTTTTGAAGAAATTACTTAAGAAATTCATAAAGATTTTTTCCTGTCTTCATTAATCAATCTTTTAAAATCTATATGTGTTGCAAATATTTTTTCAATTTGTGTTGCATACTTTTCTTCACTTCACAACATATTTTGGATTAGAAATTCTTGATTTTAATAAAATCTATTTATAGTTTACTTGTATTCAGCACTTTTCCTTCTTGTTTAATAATTCGTATCTTGAGATCATAATGTTATTCTTGAGCATTTTATATTGTAACAGTTTATAGGATTTTTGTGATTTTCTTATTGAATAAATACGTGTTCTACTTTTCATAGGGAGCAGAAAATGGCTCCAATTTCATTATGTTCCACAGACAAACATTAATTTTGTAAGTTTATCTTTTTCTTGCTTAAGTTCTGTGTAAGTGCATTAGTTTTATCTAACCAGTTGTGCATGAAACATTCTGGATACTTACTAAATGTGTGTCTTTTGGCTCTATTTATTATTGAAGGACCTGAATGGTAATCACTTCCTCTGGTGATACATTCATCTGTTTCTTCTTGCAGTTTTTTTTTTCAATTTTTCCTCTATAATTTGAACTTCATTATTTTACTTTGAACAAAAATACATAATTTAGCAACCTATAGTCAGTCAATATATTTTGTTCTTCAAAATAACTCAATTTCATTTCTTCACAGTTCTCTAATATTTATACCTATAGTCTTTTAACCTCAAAGATATTACAATTATTGTTGTTCCTTTATACATTTGATGTTTATTTAGGTTTATGCATAAATTTTAAACTTTTTCTGTTGATTTTCTTTTGTGTTTCAGAGCTACTTTTTTTGCCTAAATTCCTTCTTGGTAATTTCATTTAGTGCTGATTTATGTATACAAACTTAATTTTTATTTTGTGACATGTTTTGTCTCTTACTTCCTAACCTCTGACAGTTATTAATCTGTTCTCCATTTCTGTGTTTTTGTCCTTTCTTTTTTTTCAGATTTCAATCAGTAGTTTGGGTATATTTTAGGTGTATGTAATGATCACATTCATCATAGAAAATTTGTGTCTATACATGACATAACTTCATTCATTTTTTTCCCATTTCTCTCTCCTCCCTTCAACCCCTCCTTCCCTCTCCATTTACAAAAGCTTTGTTTCCACTTTTTTCTACTTTTTTCATTGTTTTTTACTTTTCCCTTCTTTCCCATTCCTGTATCCCCTCCCTTGTTCCCCTCCCCATTTGAATATTTTCTTCCTATTTCACAATATCTGATATACATTTTGTCCTTATTTACACTTTCATTTTCTTACACCAGAATAATAAAGCAGTATTTCCACATGTGTGCTCAAATTATTTCTCTTAATAGTATAGTCTCAAGGTACTTTCATTTACCTAGAATTATCCCACATTTCTCCTTCTTCATGGCAGAGTAATATTCCATCATAAAAAAACACACATCTTCTTTATCCATTCATCCATTAATGAGCATTTGGGCTGTTTCCAAGATTTGGTGTTTCAAGAATATACTTTATATGCATGGAATCACATTTTGTTAGCATTTTTAAAACTTGGCATAATTCCCTCAACAGCCAGCTGGATTGTTAAATAGTTTGTTCTTTTTTCCTGCAAGATATATCCCATGGTAAGAATGCATCCCTGTCTATATAGTCTTTCTCCCACTGAAGGACATCTAGTTTGTTTCCAGTTTCTGTTGAATGTGAATAATTTAGAAGATTCAAAAAAGCAGGAAATTCTATTGCATTATCTGTATTTTTAAGTTAATAAACTTTAGATTTTAGAAAAATTGCAGAAAAATCTGAAAAGAAGCACAGAGAATTCCCTTATTTTCCCTGACCATCATTCTAATATCTCTTATTATTAACATTTCCATTACTGAGTTTATTATTAGTGATGAAGCAATATTGATGCATTAGTGTGGTCTTAAATCTGCAATATAGGGTTTATCCTTTGACCTGTACATGCTGCAGGGTTTGACAAATCTGTAATGACTTGCGTCCATCATTACGATGTTACATGGAATAGGTAGTCTAGTGTAAAAACTTCCTGTGCTCAGTACTCCTGATCAATCCCCAGCAACTACCAATCTTTTTATTATTTCTATAGTTTTCCCTTTGACAAAAACATCAAATAATTGAAATACTATACTAAATACCCTTTCAGACTGGTTTCTTCCACTTAGTAACAGGCATTTTGGTTTCTTTTATGTCTTTTAATGGCTTTATAATCATGTTGTACCAACTAGTAACACTCAGTTTTATCTATGTATCACAGTATTTTTCCATTCACCTATTGAAGGAAAGAATTGGGCTGTTTTCAATGCATTTTGGTAAACATTGGAAAGTGAAATTTCTGGATTATATGATAAGAATACAGTGAAATTTATAAGAAACTGTCCAACAATCTCCTGAAGAGTTGTATCTTTTCTCATTCCCACCTGCAATAAATGACAAATCCTGTTGTTACGCATTCTTACCAAAATTTGATGTTGTCAGTGCTTTGGATTTTAGCCATTCTAGTACACGTGTAGTGGTTTTACAAATATTTTTACTAACGGAGTTCTTTTTTCACGTTATTTCTTCTTTCCTTTTGTTACAACTTGCTTACTGCTTAGAGAACTTCCTTTAACATAGCTCTACTCTACCTGTAACAAATTTTCCTTCATCAGAGAATGTCTTCATTTCCCCTTCATTCCTGTAGATTTCCACAGGAAATAAGATCTGAATAAACAGCATTGTTCCATCAGTGTTTTTTGACTTTTTACTCTTTACCTTTTTACCCTTTACCTGCATACTTTCTGACCCTTTACCTGCATGCCACAGTCCTGATGAGGAGCTCACTGTGATCCAATTGCTTTCCACTAAGGGTAAGGCATAATTTTTCTCTTATTGACGTGAGTTTTCAGAAGCATCACAGTGCTGAGTCTTTATATAGATTGATTTGTGTTTATGTTCTCTGGAGTTGGCTCCAAAGAACCTTTAGGTTTATGTCTTTTGATGAAAGCATTCAGTCCCTATTTCAGTTTCTGAAAATACTCTTTCTGCCACATCCTATTTTTCTTCTTCTTCTGGGACATGATGACATGAATTTTACACCCTTTGTTGTAGTCTTTCTGGTTATTTTAAATTCAGTCTGATGTCTCTGTAAGTAAGACCACACACTTTCACCAGTTCCATCTTCCACATCATTGATTTGTTTCTTTGTTCTTTCCATTTCTTTGCTAACTGTTTCTGGGCTTTATTTTCTATTCTAAAATTTTTATTTCATTCATATTTCATTTCTTTACTGAGGTTTTATATATCTTTGTGAGACTATTTTTTCATTTCCTGTGTTTTTGTAATTATTCTTCTAATCAATTTATGACTTTAAAAAATTTTTTGCCATATTTGTAACATCTCCATCACATTGCTAACATCTATTGACTTCTTTTTCCATTCAGTTTGAGTCTGCTTCTTGTTATGATTATTTTTCATTAAAATCTGAATATTGGGACATTATATTGTAGACTTATAGTGGAGTCCGGCCTAAGTTGAGTACGCAACCAGCAAGTTCTGCCTGGCCGTGCGGCTTGGGACTTCGCAAAGAGACGAGTTCGATAACACTGAAGAAATGGACAGATTTCTAGAAACATATCAATTACCAAAATTGGACCAAGAAGCTGTAAAACTACTGAATAATCCAATTTCAGTTAATGAAATAAAAAATGTAATTAGACCAACCAAGAAAAGTCCAGGTCCTGATGGATTCACAGCTGAGTTCTACAAGAAATTCAAGGAAGACTTAATGCCAAACACTCCTCAAACTCTTTAATGAAATCAAAAGGGAAGGCAGTCTCCCTCAATCATTCCTGGAAGCAAGTATTACCCTAATACCAAAACCTGAGAAAGACCCAACCAAGAAAGAGAACTACAGGCCAATCTCTCTAATGAACATAGATGCAAAAATCCTCAATAAAATACTGGCAAACAGAATGCAGCAAGTCATCAAGAAGATTATACACCATGACCAAGTGGGATTCATCCCAGGAATGCAAGGATGCTTCAACATATGCAAATCAATAAATGTAATACACCATATCAATAGAGCCAAAGATAAGAACCACATGGTCATCTCCATAGATGCAGAAAAAGCTTTTGATAAAGTCCAACACTCTTTCATGATAAGAACCCTACAGAAAATTGGAATAGATGGCCTTTACCTCAATCTGATAAAAGCCATCTATGACAAACCAACAGCCAGGATCACATTAAATGGACAAAAACTGAAAGCTTTCACTCTAAAATCAGGAAGAAGACAAGGATGTCCACTTTCACCACTCCTATTCAATATAGTGCTGGAAACATTAGCCAGAACAATTAGACAAGAGACAGAAATAAAAGAAATAAAAATAGGAAAGGAAGAAGTTAAGTTATCACTATTTGCAGATGACATGATACTCTACATAGAAGACACACAAAACTCCATAGAAAGACTCCTGGATATCATAACCAAATTCAGTAATGTAGCTGGATACAAAGTCAATACTCAGAAATCAGTCACATTCCTGTACACAAACAACAAACGCACTGAGAGAGAAATAAGAGAAACCACACCCTTTACAATAGCAGGCAGAAAATGAAATACTTAGGAATCAACCTAACAAAGGAAGCAAAAGATCTATTTAATGAAAATTACAGTACTCTGAAAAAAGAAATCGAAGAGGATCTCAGAAAATGGAAATACATTCCATGCTCATGGATAGGAAGAACAAACATTGTGAAAATGGCCATTCTCCCAAAATTATTCTACAGATTTAATGCAATTCCCATCCAAATACCATTAACATACCTCACAGATCTAGAGAAATCATTCTTAAAATTCATCTGGAATCAGAAAAGACCTAGAATAGCAAAGGCACTTCTGGGCAGCAAAGACAGGACAGGAGGCATCACAATCCCAGACTTGAAATTATACTACAAAGCTACTGTAATCAAATCAGCATGGTACTGGAATCAAAACAGACCTGAGGATCAATGGAATAGATTAGAAGATACAACCCCAAGTACAAACACACTCAGCCACCTTATCTTTGACAAAGGGGCCAAACACTTGCACTGGAAGAAAGATAGCCTCTTTAATAAATGGTGCTGGAAAAACTGGCTTTCCATATGCCGAAAACTAAAACTAGACCCAAGCCTATCACCATACACTAAACTAAAGTCAAAATTGATCAAAGATCTAAACATTAAAATAGAAACACTAAATCTGCTGGAAAACAAAGTAGATAGAAATCTTGAAAACATAGGGGTAGGTGGAGAATTCATGAACAAAAGTCAAAGTGCACAGAAACACTTCCCAGAATCAACAACTGGGATCTTGTCTTGTTAAAAAGTTTTTGCATGTCAAAAGAAATCTCCAACAGAGTGAAAAGAAAACCCACAAATTGGGAAAAAATTTTAGTCAACTGTCCTTCAAACAAAGGTCTTCCATCTAGAACATATAAAGAATTAAAAAATATCAGGCCCTTGAAATTCAAAGACTCAATACAGAAATCGGCATCTGAGATGAAAACACACCTCTCAGCTGAACAAATACGAACGGCAAATAAATACATGAAAAAATGTTCAGTATCATTGGTCATTAGAGAAAGGCAAATTAAAACAATTCTGAGATTTCATCTCACTCCAGAAAGAATAGCCAGGATCAAGAAAACCATCAGTAATAAATGCTGGAGAGGCTGTGGGGAAAAAGGAACCCTTCTCCACTGTTGGTGGGAGTGCAGACTGGTGCAACCACTGTGGAGGTCAGTCTGCAGGTTTCTCAAAAAGCTAGGACTGGAAGTCCCATTTGACCCAGCTATTCTGCTTCTGGGCATATTCCCAGAAGACGTGAAATCATCTTACCACAGTGATGTATGTGCACCCATGTTTATAGCAGCACAATTTGTAATAGCCAAATCTTGGAAACAACCCAAATGCCCATCAATTGAGGAGTGGATAAAAAAGATGTGGTACTTTTATACAATGGAGTACTATTCAGCTATACAAAATGATCACATTGAGGCTTTTATAGGTAAATGGATGAGACTTGAGACCATACTCATATGTGAAATAAACCAAACACACATGTGTAAACACCACAACCATTGTTAATCTCCTGTTGTTATGTTTTGAAAACCTGTATAGCTTGCAGTGTTCTTTTTTGGAATGCTATATTATATTTGACTCTATTCTGTTTTGTTTTGTTTTGTTTTGTTCTGTTCTCTTTAAAAAATAATAATAAAAAAAGACTTTCTTACAGCTTTGACTGGCTTCCTTTGACATTGTTCAGGCTTGTGGGTGGATTCTGGTCTTCTTATTTCTAAGAGAAGGGAGGTCAAAATCTCCGCTTAGCCTTCATTAACACTAAGGAGGAGATTCTTTATTACTTCCAGCTGGGACAGAGAGTCCTGGCTCCTCTGTTAGTTTCCACTGTTCTTATGGTTAATACATTGTGTCAACTTGAGAAGTTTAGAAATTTAACTGAGAGACTCAGCAGGGAGCCAGGGTTCTTACTTTGTAAATATCCTCATCCTGTGCAAAGGAGGGCAAGGCCATTTTGCGAGGGTTACACCCACCCAGAAGGTTGTGTGTGTGTGTTGGGGGGTGACCTGTGTACAATTTGAGGGTAGAGAAGAGGCTTGCATTTGCCTTCTTTTGCTCTGGCTGCTGCCTTGAAGTGTTGCCCCAGTGCCATGCCACCCTGCCTTGGAGTCAACTGATTATGGACTGAAATCTCCAGAAACTGTAAGCTAAATAAACCTTTTCTTCCCTAATTTTGGGTGTCAGGTGTTTGTCTCAGCAATGAAGAAAAGTAACAGAGAAAACTCATGTTCATGCATGTGACGATAACAGGGCTTCATTACTGCTATCCAGTGGCCTTCACAGTGCCATGGCAAGAGCCAGTTGGTGGCTTCATTTCTACTGGCTGTTGGCGAGAGTCCAGTCTTTTTTAGGCTTCCTCTGATGCCACTTCTGCAAGGACGGGAAGGAGAAAAAGTTCTTCATTACTGCATACTGGGAATGAATGGAAGTTCAGTCTATCATGCAGTCTTCATTGTCATCCAACTTATAGGCTCGGTGGCATCGGGAGGAGAGGAATGTCCTGGCTCCCTACTCATGCTTCTCTGAAGCTAACCCAGTAGAATTGGATGCATCTTGTTGTACCCAGATGAGTCCAGAATCACGGGCTTCTCTTTCAGGTTTTCCTGATGTGGGTGCAGTTGGGGCCACAATTGTATTTATTTTTTGATTTACCCTTCCATTTAACTTTTAAAAATGAATAGCTGCAATGTGTTCCATCACTATATTGCATATTGTATTATGTGTTCCACCTCTGTATTGTATTGTACAAGAAAAATTAATGATTTATATTGATATATGGATGATATAGGACCTCCAAATAATCCAAATAATATAAGGGAAATATTGTAACTCCAAAATTGTTAGCCTGCTAGATGTCTGATACCCCGAGCTCGTGTTCTCTGATACTGAAGAATAAATTCTAGGAACAACAGAGGTTAAGAACAGAAAATATTTACTGGGGAAAGAAAGTTTCTAAGAGAGATAGAAGGGGTCCTGAGTGGGTTGCTGAGGACTCAGCTTCTCAGGGGAGTTTTTTAGGGCAAAACCACGAGGTGAAGTGACTCTAAGGTGGGACAAAACTACAATCAACTAATAAAATTACAAGTATAGTCGATTTGGTAACATTGTTCCAATGGTGAATCACAAGGCGGGCATGAGGTGGGATAAAACTATGGTCAACAAATAAGATTACAGGTGTAGTCATTCAGGTAATATTGATTAAATGGGGACAAACAGAGAAGCAAGTCACTAACAAGTTTACATGGAAGTACAGGGACTTTTCCTGAAAGGGAGGTTTCAGGAGATCCATTTAAAATATCAATCCTTGCTGCTCATCCCTCGGGGAAGTATGTAGATGTAGTCATTCTATCTTTTGTCTTGAGATCTGGCCTTCTGTGCTTCACTCATAGTTGATGTATCTTCTGCAATGACTGCTTTCAAGGGCCAGCCCTGTCTGACTGCCTGAAATATTTCTAACTAACTTCACTGTCTATAATAAAGTCACACAACATAAGCAACAAGACTTGAGAATACTCATTGTATCATTTCAACAAAAATTAACTTTATTTTTATAAATTTATTTCCCTCTTGTCATATACATAAGTGTTCAATGATATAAATTTTGATGTTTTATTTTTTTAAAGAACAGCTTTTTTGAACTAAGTTTCACACACTACACAATTTAGAAATTGGCAATGTATGATTTAGTGAATTTTAGCATATTGAGAGTTGTACAACCATGACCACAATCAGATTTAGATCATTTTTGTTATCTCAAAATAAAACTACTCTGCCCACTAGCTAGCATCTTCCAATTCCTTCCCCCTATATCTAGGCAACCCCTGAGCTATTCTCTGTCTTCTTAGATTTTCTCATTCTGGGAATTTATTTATTTATGTATTTATTTTTAATTCAAAATAGACCATATTCATAGCAAAAATAAAGACCTTTAAATAGCCAAAGAAGAACCAGGGATATAGCTCAGTGGCACAGCACCTGCCTGGAAAGGGCAAGGTCCTGAGTTCAATTCTAAGTACAAAAAAAAAAAATTCAAAGAAATGAGAATCCTGCAATGTGCACTCTCACATCATATTAGAGTTTAACTAGAAACTGACAGTAGAAACGTACTTGGAACACAGTAACATTTTCTCCTCTCCCTCTCTTCTCTTGCCCACTGTCTTTTATTTCATACTTTATGGTTTTTGGCTGCAGTAGAGTGGATGTTTTCTTCACATTTGCTGTCACGCTGTGTATGCAGCTTCTTTCTCAATTCTTTAACTTGAGGGCTTCTCTGTGAAAATATGTGCTCTGTCCAAAGGGGAAGATAATAAAATAAAATCTGTGCTGCCCCTGATATTTGTGTTGCCATCCTTTCTATCATAAATAGAAAGAAAATCTAAAAATCTAAAAACTTACACCTATATCATCCTTTGTGACTTCAGCTTCCTGGCCAGTTTGCCTTTTTCTCCTCAACTTTCAGGGTTTCCTTATACTTGTCTTGTATGATATGCGATATGAAGGGTTTCTTTTCATACTTAGTGAGAGGAAAGGGGAAAAGTTTGTCTACTCCATATTTCTAGAAGCAAAAGACTTCTTCATTTATATTTTTATTTTTTAGCCTCATGTCTTATTTCTTTGCATGGTCCAAGAATAATAATTTGTAGATTTTTAATGTTTTGAATAGCTACATTACAGTATACTCTAAGATGAGTCAAGAGCATCCCACAAGACTACCAAATTTACTGCTTCACTACTCAGCACTTCTAGGTGCTCTGAATTCTTAAGAACCCATGGAGCCAGGCATAGTAGCATACACCTGTCATGTGAGTACTCAGGAGGCTGAGACAGGAGGATCACCTTGAGTTCGAGGCCAGCTTGGGCTACATTATGAATTCAAGACCAGCCTAAACTACATAGCAGGACACTGTCAAAAAACAAACAAACAACAACAAAGAACCCAAACCATATAGGCATAAGTTTCATGATACAATCCTCAGTTTTATTGAGAGTTATGGCAACTTGACTGAGTTTGATACAACTGTACTTTAAGTCAAACATTGTAAATCAAACCCTTATTAATAATTAGTTGCTCCATTAATGGTGACCAGTGTTTAAGAGAAGAAAAATGTATTCTCAATACAGTTACAAATTTAAGATTTTGAAAACTATAAATACAAATGTTCCTAACCTTACTTTGCGATCTGATAATTCAGAGGAGAAAATGAAAGAAAATCAAATAATAAGATAACATAGATGTATGATACAAATACACAAACCACATAATTCCAAAGTGTTATTATTTTGTTTCAGATGGGATTGAAGTCTAGATCACCATTTGCAATCTTGGGTAAATCAAGATATTTAACCTTCCAAAACAATTTCCTCTATAATGTTGAAGTCATTGTAGCTTCCATTAAATATTGCTTTTTAGCCTCCAAATTTTATTAGTGTGTAGTTTGATTTTATTCCTTTGGGAGAGCTCAGTTCTGGGAACTTTTTTCCTATTTGTTTATCTATTTCCTATAACATCAGAAAAGATTCTTTTATCACCAATAAATGGCTGTCTGATTGATGAATGGATTAATTGAATGAATGTTATATGTCTCATGTAATCTTCAACTTTCTTCTAAATCATAAAATGTCTCAGTTACAAATTGCTGGGACAAAACACCTGATATTCAAAATGAAGGAAAGAAAGGTTTATTTAGCTTACAGCTTTTGGAGGTTTCAATGCATAATCAGCTGGTTCCAAGGCAGGGTGGCATGGCCCTCCTGTTGCACAGGATAAGGATTTTTACAAAGTAAAGATTCTGGCTCCCTGCTGAGTCTCTTAGTTAAACGGCTAAACTTCTCAAGTTGACACAATGTATCAACCATAACATAAGAATGAAGAAAACATGTTTTACTTTTGTAAAGAGAAAATCGGTTTATATTCAATATTCTCTATATTATGGTGTTCTGAGGTAGACCTTGATGACATTGACATATACTAGCTATCTCCTAAAAGGAAGACAACTTCTATATTCATATTTTCTTTCCAATCTGTTTTAATATCAGATATAAATAACAAATTTTAGGCAAGAATCCTTGTCTTTGCATAATGATCAGAACAAAGAAAGCAAGTGTTTTTTTATTTAGTTTCTTTATTGAAAAACAGTTTCTATAATGTTTCTTCAAGAATGAAAAAAATGAAAGTTTTGCAAATTGTGGCTAGGTTCTGGATTCATACAACTTGTATGCATTTCTTTACCCTCTAGTTTCCCTAAAAGTAATGTGTAAGTGTCTTGGGGTCCAGGGATATAAAACTTAGTAGCCATAACTGAAAAACCATTTTAGTAATTCTGCATCATTTGCCAATTGAAAGAACATAAGGAGAAAAAGAAAAAAATCCATAACATGTATTGTCACCTCCCATGAGAAAGCTTTTGCAGACTCTTGTGATTTTTTTGAATACAACCTTAAAATATATCTTCAATACTGGATTACTTCAAAGAAACCTCTATAGAAGAACTTTCAAGTTTTAACATAATGTACCTCTTGTGCTGATAGCAACATGAATCCAGAAACATCAAATTATTTTTAGTGGAGAGAGAATGCTCTTGCCTTACTTTTTCTTATCAAGTGATTCAAGAAATACATTTGAAATACATACAAACTATTATCTTCTGTTACTAATCACATTAACTCTCCAATTTAAAACTATAAATTATTTTGAAAGACAAGAGGAATGCATAAGAAAAGTCTCTTTCTCTTTAGTACTAGTTATGCTTTTTAACTTTGGATGATTTTTTTAAAATCCTCTTCTATATGATAGATTACATTTATTCTCATAATAAATATTCACCAAGCACAAATTTTCAAGATGTTTCAAATTTTAAATTATAACTTTATACAGAGAATTAACTCGTACTCTTTGATAGTAGCCATAGAAAATATGTTCTAAATCAACCTAAGCAAAATAAATTTCTGCAAGCATTAGTTTATAGCAATTTCTCTATTCAAAGCACATTCTCAGTATTCAAAGATATTAATGACATGAGTGCCTAGAAGACAGGTAGATTATAAATATTTTGTTCCAAGGAAAAAATTAATGTGATATTGAGACTGATGTTTGAACATTATGATTGAACATACTGAGAAAAGTGTAAATGGAAGTGCAAAGTAATTAAGTCATATCTCTAGCACATTCTGTTATGTGGTGACATTTGTTACCAAATATATTATCAGAACATAACACATTTACAGTAATACCAGTGTACCATTCATGATGAAATCCTTACTGTGACTAATAGCTCCCAACACTATTAGAAACTAAAATGATTTTTTAGTGCCCCTTTTATTTGGTTTAACATAAAGTACAAAATAGCTTACAACCAAGATATGTTTTATTTTTCTTCAGATATTTTATTTATGTGATTTATTTTCATGAAATTAAGCACTTTACAATGCAAGGCCTTGTTAAAGGCTGTTAATTAATTTCTAAAAATGTTGCTGGAATACACATATCAACTCAATTCACAAAAATTAAAATATTAAAATGCTTCTGTAGTACACATTAAAACTTAAAATGTTCTCCTGTGGAAATTTATTGAAAACTAAGCATATCTTTCCAAAGGAATTCAAAGATGTCAACTAGAAGACTAACTGATATCATTTTCACCTTTTATATAAATATACAGAAAGTTACATAAAGAGAATATCTTGTAAATTTGCTCAACTCTATTATTTTAAAGTCACATGAGAAATATCCAATAAGATGTCACTGCTAGTTATGCATTAAAAAGCATTGAGAGTACTTGAAATTATATTTTCTTAATATAGATTTCTGTTTGCATTGTTTAGGCATTCAAAATTATATTAATTTTTTAAAAGGATGAATTAGGTGGAACCATTTTTCAACAATCTATCACTTCTCTTTTCTAAAAGTCTACTTGTTGTAGAGCTTCACAGTCATGAATGGTTTTGCCTTTTTTGTCCCACCCAAAAAATATATGTTTGTACCATATTTCCTTGGTTTCCTAAAAAGTCGATATCCTATCTGCTGACACGAACACTAAGATCAAAGTTTAGTGACTGTATTTGTTCTAACATAGTGCCTACATAATATTTGGGTTCATGTCTTCTTTTGATAGCCACTGCTGGCCAATGCTAACTTACATTGCCGACTAGAAACACTGACAGGCCTACTAGAGGTATTTTGAATGAAAGATGTACAAAATTACTCCACATTAATCTTAAAAATCTAGCTTCTATTGAGTCTATCTTTACGTGACAAGCAGGAGGCCAGTGTTTCAGGAGAAAAACACATATTTAATTTTTATGTTCCATCTGCAGAGTTTGTCCTGCTACAATTATTAATAATGTGAATAAACTCAGAAGAACTGATAGATAATCAAAAGATGCAAGCATTCAGCCTCCAAACAGTTAAGTAAATTACTCAGGATTGGTAAGTGGTAGATTTGTGAGTTAAATTCATGTAGTAGTAGAACAAAGCTTAACCAACACATCTAATTCCTCAATTAAAACTAGGTTGAATTCTTCCTACTCAGTCTAAGCACAGTAGAATAAGGACAATCCTTCATTTTGATGGAAATAGAATAATAGTTATCAAGGAGAAGTGAAGCAAGGGTTAAACTATGACTACGTGTGGATAAATTTTTTATAATTAGACCTTAAACACTGTTTTTTCTTTCTAATGTTTGTCTACAATATGTTGAACAATGCCTTTTAAATGAACTCAAAGTCAATAGGAAAATAAGGGACAAGATCTTTGCAAATTGGTAGGAGAATATTTTTTAGAAAGAGCAAATAAATATAAAGTGAGTGTTGCTAGGAAACTTGTGATTTTATTTACCAATTTAATCTATACCAGATTATGTTGATATTGTGTAAACGTGTCATTTATGAATGCTAATATCACGTAGGGAGCTTTTTCTTCTTCAAAGAAATGTTTGTAGATACCTGGTACTTTTCATGCCAGGAGGTTACTTTTTTATTCCATCACAAAACTTTCACAATGAATGTTTATCTTGCTGTTTTGTCAATAGTGTATATCCAAACATAAAGGTTTATTTTGAAATTTAAAAAACATTTACATTAATAGGTTGTGTAACTGCATATCGATTTATTCATAATATTAAAAATTATATGCCTAGTACTTTCTGTATACAAGAACAAAGCTGCATAATCACAGAACACATACAATTAATGTGAAATATATAATATCTGAAAAATTATTTTTTATTGATAATTAAGCTTCAGAAAGTATAATTATATCCTAGCAAGCATAAGAAAGGAGTTTGTTAAAGATGGGTGAAAGATATTAATAATATATGATGGTAGGACATTAAAATCCCCATGAAATCAGTGTGGCAGTTGACCAAGGTGATACAAACACCCTGCATTTCAACCAAGATTCTATTAAGATCATCATTTTGAAAATGCTGGAACCACACTTACATTGTCAAAATCAGAAAAACGCTGAAGTCAAAATCAACCTTGATTCGGAAAGCACACATCTATGTATAATCAGGCACCACTGAAATGAAAGGAAAAAAAACCTATAATTTCCACACTTATCTCCCAAACTATCCAACTCGTATCTACCAAACTGTGTTTGTACCTTTGTCTCTCCACACTTACGAAGTCAGTTACTGAACTATGGCACAACTGTTAATGTTGTTGCATTAAAGAAAAATCAAGCATCAGAATGTCCATATTTGCCAGGTAAAACAGCAAAAAGCTGCCATATGGCCTCCATATCACTTATGTCTTCCAATTTTCTTTGCATGAGCATATGATCATCCAAATCTAAATCACATCTAGAAATCTATCCAAATGAGTTTGGGGAATGTGGTTTTTATCTTCTCAGCCTCTGTGTTATAGGAAGGCAAATGAGAAAAGAATGGTATGGATATTGAATGGATAACATGAAACCTGCATTGCACATAATTAAGTAAGGACTTACATGGTACAGTACCTCAATATCAAAATGTTTCAACTGCAAAGCAAGAAAACACCATATAAAAATGACTGAAATATTACACATAATCATTACCTGACAGAAGAGTTGCAGAGCCAGAGCAGTTCGAACTTGGATGAAATAGTTTAAATAATTATCAGAAACCTTCTCTCACCCATCTTTATATTCTATCATCTCAAAGTGTTGATCCTAGTTTTGAAATCTCTCCCTCACAACCTGAAGATGCAGAATGCCTGTGATGTAGAGGTTATCACAAAGGCCACAGGTTGAAGGCAGCTTCTCCTGTGACTCTTCACACCGTGAGAGTCTTCTTTTGAGATCCACAGCAGTTTCCATTCACTAGGGCTCAGAAAATGTCAAGACATTCCCACAGAAACTCCTGGGTGCCTACTGCATTTGAGCAGGCAAGACTGTTCTGCAGATGGGAAAGGCTGAGAGCTCCGTGAATGTGTCCCAGAATCCATACACTAGTTTAAAATTACCTGTCTTCTGCATCATCCTTGCTTTCTTCTTTTCTTCCTTCAGTGCCTGTTTCCCTAAGTTATCCCCTCATCTCGTCATTCTCCTAGGCACATCTCACCCTGGTTCACTGAGCAAATTCCATTGCTCATCAAGTCCTGCCTATTTCAGTTGTTAACAGAGCATCGGTCAATTTTCTTGTTAATATTTTTAATGCCTCATTTGTAGGGTCTTAACGTTCTTCAATGCCAGAATGATTTTATAAAATGCAAATTTTAGCACATTTCTCTTGTCCTTGAAGCTGCTACTGGTTTGTCATCTCCTATAGACTATTATTTTAGCAGTAGTCTTTTACCTGGCTGCTTCCTCTCGACCTTCCTATCGTGCCATTTTGCCAAATAAAGCTCATGTTCCAGCCATATCAAATTCTGCAAATCCTCCTCTATTGTTCACCTCAATCTGAGCATGTCACTCTTTGTAATGTCTCCCTTCCCTGCTCTCTCTCTTCTCTATTTTTGTCCTTTGTGGCAGAACTCAGTACTCCTCTAAGAATTATTTCCTGACTTGTAAATGTGAGTTAAGTAATCTGTTCTCCATGACATCATACACATGCATTAGCCATAGGATTTGTCATAGATACGTATGCTATCTACGTATGTCTTTACTATCATTGGGTAACCTTCTTGAGAACAAAACTGGTATTTTTTTAATTCATGTAGAACTAATGAATTAATTCAACTTCTTAAGCTGGGATAGTTTTATAAGCCACAGTTCAGAGGAGAACTAGGTGGAAATCATCCAACTTCACGAGATGAGCAGAAAACGGGGAATCCAAGTAAAATAGTGCAACCATAATTCAGAACACAGGGAACTTTGGTGAAGAAATCGGTGAACTCCAAAAATTTGCAGAGATTCTTTCCTGAATATTTTGCTCAGTGTGATTAACATGCAGATTCGAGGAACCTAACAGAAGCCCAGAGTTAAGACTGAGGGCTACCAAAGGCCAGGAGATTGCATGGGGCTAGAGAATCTGATAATTGGACAGACTATGGAGAGGCTGTTTATCTCTCTGGTGGAAGATAATTAGCCCTAGGTTAAGCAGAGATCCTGTCCCATTGTAAATGTCTTAGAAATCATAAACAATGAAATTATTTCCGAATAACTTAATTGTGCTCTAAAGCAAAACTCATTTACAGGAATAAAAATTCATCCAACAAGGTAAAATACAGATTCCATGGCACCCAGTAAAAAATATCAGATGTGCAGAAATGCACGAAAATACTATATACTAAGAGGAGAAAATCAATCTATTGAAACTGACCCAAATGCTATGCAGTTAGTTAGTGAAAAAAGAAAAAAGAAGGAAGAATGGAGGAGGGAAGGGAGGAAAGGAGAAAGAAAGGATGGAAAAAAAGGAATGAAAATAAGTACAAAAATGGTGTCTTCATGTGTAATATACTAGAAGATTTTTTTAGCATTTAATCTTCTTAAATATTGTCTCTTTAATTAAAAATAATAGCAATGTGATCTGGGGTTTACAACTTAGTGAAACATTTAACAGTTTTAGCACTGAGATTGGGAAGGGAGAAATAGAAACATTTTTAAGGTTTTATAATACATGCACAAAATATACATGTTCACTAGTAGACAGTCAATGTCAAAGAAATATATTATAAGCATTTAAAAACTATTCAAATAACAAAACATAGAGATATAGACAAAAAAAAGAAAAAAGGTAAAATTTTAAAATTCCAACTAGTTTAAAGGAAAGCAGTAAAAGAGGAGAAAGTTAAAGAAAAGGTGAGATAGTTCAAATATGTATCAATAGCAGACTGACCAGTAGTCATATTAAATATGAATGATCTAATTATCACCTAGAGAAAGCATACAAATATATACATTATTTAAAATGTCACATCCAAATGTATGTTATATAAAAGAAATGAATTTCAAATATAAATAAACAAGTTGAAAGTAGATTATTAAAGAAGAAAAAATATGTTAACGCTAATCAAAAGAGTGCTGTAGTACCAATACTAATAGAAAAGAAGTAGCTTTCATAGCTAGGGGAAACATGAGGAACAAAGTCATTTTACATTTATAAAGTGACCAAATCCACCAGCAGAATAACACTTTCTTCATCATCATTCAATGAATATTTTACCAAGATCTACTATATTCTGGATTTTAGGCTCATCATGATCATAAATGTCTATGTAACTAATGACAGACTCTCAAAATAAGTTAAACAAAATCTGCTATAACTACAAGTAGAAATAAGTAAATCATAGTTATAGTCAGATAGTAATACCACTCTATCAGCATTTGGTAAGTGCACAGCTAATCAGTAAGTCAAAAGAAATTTGGATCATGTGGTCAACAAGCTTTATATAACTGACACTTGTGGATCATTCCACTCAATAAGGGCAGAGTATTTCCCAACATTCACCATATTCTTGATCATAAAAATATCTCAATACTTTGAGGAATTCATGTCATAACATTCTATGTTTATGATCACCAATAGAATAAGTCAGAAATGAAAAACACAAATATCATGAAAATTCTTCAGATGTTTGAAAACTAACATACTTTGGATCAGGAAGAAATAAATGAAGATACATTTCAAGTTCGCATGTCAGTAATCCAAAAGTAGTAGCATATCAAGTCTGACCAGATCTACCACCCCCAAACCATACCATGTACATAAAATTCTACAAAATACAAACTAATATATTGTGAGAACAAACAGCTCATTGTTACCTTGGGGTAAGAAAGGGGAGGGGATGGAAGAGAAGGATTTTAAAAGGACATGAGGAAACTTTTGCTGGATTGGAAATATTTGTTTTCTTTGTTGTGATGAATCTATGAATATAAACAGATTCAAACATCCCAAATTACAGAGTTTAAAATACATGGTTTAGGTTTTGCCAGTTAAATATAATTAAATGTCAAAAATAGGTAGCATAAAATAAAAACCCATAAAAATCAATATTTTAATTGTTTTCTTTTAAATCCATTCAGTTAACGAGACACTCTAACTTTTATATCTTTAAAGCTCCATACTTGTAACAAGAATTTTACTAATTATCACTGCAAAAATATGTGTATGAATCTTTTCTTTAAAAAACTGAGATGGGAACCTCTAGAAACAAAGCTACTTATTAATACCTCCTCAAATAACCCAAAAACTTGTAGAATTTAAGTCTTTTTTGATTTGGAATCTACAGTCACACAAAGGTCATTGAATAAATGTCTAAATCAAAACCCATAGCTCTTGTTTCGTTCACTTACATGTCAAACATCCTTATTCAATAACTTATTGTAAACACAGAGCAGCCATGACAGCATATCCTGTAACCATTCTGCCTTTGGCCTCGGGAAACTGGAGGGAGTAAATATTTCTTATGAGATGTAGCTGTGTGATAAATGTTAACAAAAATGTATTTACACTGCATTCACAATAGCACTCAAGATTCCATTGGTTTTGTGTTTCCATGACTGTTTCTAAGAGTTGTAGGTGTAGGACTCCCTCGTAGTGGTCCTTGTCGTCCATTCTTCTAGCTTCCTACACTTTGCTGTGAGAAATGGACCTTTTTGTAGGACTTCACCCTGTCCCTTCTCTATCATCCATGAGCAAATTTGGAACCCTAAATTCTTATTTCACGATGATTACCAGAATCGTCTTCATTTTATTGGCCCAGTCTATGTTCCTTCATTAAAAGGTTGAACCCCATTTAGCCTTTATAGCCTTACTTTCCCAGATTTCCCTACTTTTTACACCTAATTCCTTGCACCACTCTCTCAGCAGACTCACTTACGGACCTCAATGTGCATCCAACCAGTAAATGTTCTCTTCACTGAAGAGCGCTGCATGATTTCCTGTTTCTCACAATCTCACAGACTCAGAGTCCTTATGAATATGTAGCTGTGAAGGTCATCTCCAGTAATGTATGTAGTACCGTCTTTTCTGTACATGTACCCCCATGAGCCAGTTGTCTGATATACTCATCTTTTCCTTAGTAACCAACTAGAAGTCTTCCTTAAATGTCTGCTTCTGCTGACAAAAATCTAGCAGCATGAAGTAGTCATTGTCTTCAGGTTTTCTTTCACCCTCAATGAAGCTACAATCTAAGATCTTTTCCTTTTTCCTTCTCTGTATTTCTGGATTTATTCCCTAAATAAAACTCTTGTCACCTAACACCTGTTGCTCTTAGCATCGTACCGTTATGGAAGGCCATTGCATACAGTGCCTGTTATCAAAACTAAAAGCTTTATTTACTCAAGTAAGACACCATAGCCACCATGATAAGTACCTGATGGAGAGCATACAGGGCAGACTCTAATTTTGACCATGCAAAATCTAAATTATTCAGTTAGATAATAAGAATCTAGTACCTTTTTACTTTTATAATTTTATTCTACTTCTAATATCAATTAGCCTATATCAGTTAAGTTTAAATTCTCACTAAACTCTTCCCATCGTGCATTGCAAAGGCATGTTTTTTTTGCTTGCCTATCTTTTTCTGCCTGAGTCATATTTACCTTTCAAAGCCTACTCATATTCAACTTCCCATTTCATATATGTCTGTAAATAAATGTGTTATTTAATGTTTCTAGACCATTCTAGTTATTCAATCAACAGTGAATTTGTTCCTGGAGAAGTAAACTATCTCTTATAATTTTTACACACATTTTCTTTATTACACACAGTGTTGTAATATGTACACTTCTATTCTCTAATTCTACAATTAAACATTTAGCACATTATTACACTATAAAAACAATACCTAAACCTGTTAGCTTTCAGTTGGAATAATTATACATTTTATGTATATATACTTTAATGTATGTAATTTAAAAACATGAGTGTCATTAACTATGAAATTTTTATGGATAAGTATATTATCTTGTGTATATATGTTCCCTCTAGAGATAAAGAATTAGTTTCAGCCTGTCCCTACACCTGTTCTCCAGGGGAGGATCTTGACAAGACCTCACTGTAAGCAAGCTAATGCCATTTTCTAATACAGTATGTGCTCAATCCTACTTAAAAATGATTTTTTAGCAAGATGTTTCTAACTTTCACTATTCAAGGTGCACTATTCAATATAAATAAACATATTGATTGATTTACGATACCTGGTTAAGTGGGAAATGTGAAGCAAAATAGATTCTTCTATATGTTTAAGTAACAAATTACAGACCAGAAAATTCTTAAAACAAATGACCTTCTTTAAGCAATGTTCCCACATATGCTATTCAGAACCTGTCTGTTTATCTGAACTAGAAACATGCTGCAATATAAAAGAAAAGAATATATTTGGAAGATTTGTTTGACAAATTGGGACTATTCAAGAAAAAAAAAATTGAACTTAATTCTATGTTGAATCTTTGAAATTATTAAAAAGTTTGGTGTTGGGCATAAGGTATATAATTTGCATAAATCTCCATGACAACTCAGTCATCTGTATTAATAAACCTTACTGCATTTGTATAGTTATTGTGTACAGAGCAAATTCAGAAGTATTTTAATATTAGTTGCCTGTAACCTGAGATAAATAACACCCATTTTTTGTCAATACTGTAGGCAATAGCTATCAATAGGTATACAGATGTGACATTTAATCTATTATGCTAAGTATGAAATATAAAATATTCTATATAATGGACAGCACAATTTTAAAGGTAGGTGATATTGTATCCCCTGGTATATAACATAGTGCCCAAATATATTTACTATAACCAAAGATTTAAAAGTACAGACATTTCTAACCTTGAAATTGTTTGCAAAATAGCGATATGTATTTGTTATATCACAAACTCACTATTTTTCTGTAGAACTTGTTTTAATATGTGAAGGACTTTTTGCTCTTTTTTCACCCCCTACCACATAACTTTTTAATAGAAAGTTCTATTACCTGGGATTCCAGGAATCTCATATCATTTTTGTTCAATACTATCCCAGATCCTGATATAATATATGTACAAAGTTTGATGCTATTTGAAGGATCTGGGGTTCATCTTATGTGATGCTTTGAAAAAGAAAAGAAAGGCCTTTCCTATATTTGGAAGTATCCTGACAATGAGAAACAGGTAAAGAAAATCACTGCAGAATGCTGTTTGTTCAATTCAAAAGGCAGTCTGCTATTTTATGAGCCATTTTTATTCTTTGACTGGCTTCCCTGGAGAGATTCAAATAAAGAGGTTTGAAATATGCCAGGTTGAAAGGCTGAATATGTCAAGAGTATGGATCACTGAAGCAAGATCTTCATCTTGCAGCTTAATTTTCTGGCTGGAGCACTTTACAAATGAGCAGAGACATTCATGGTTACTGCTGATGCCTCAGACTCCAGGAACATCAGTGAGTCTCCAAAGAGTTCAAAATATTTCACCACATTGATCATCAATAGGGAAACCTCTCCAGAGCTGATGCCGCTAACCATACCAAATTTCTTAGATTTCTCCTTTCTGTACTATGCATTTTAAGTACTACACAGCATGAGCTAAGGCAAGCAAGTTGTGAGTAGATTTTGTTCAACATCTTATGCAACAGAAAATCCACAATTTTACTATGTAATAAATTTGAAAATAGGCACTATGAAGCTGCATGTCTTTTGAACATTCTAATTTCTGTATTTTTTAAAGCCATGGATTTTCCTGTGATCTTTGGGGCAGAAAGCATGAGTGCGAAGTGCTTGGGGTGATTCACTGAGTATGAACTATTGTTATCTGAAAAGATCCAAGATACTTTTTATGCAACATTATTGATTAACAAGAAATGTATTTTCCATATTTTTACAACATGACTCTGGAGTAGAATAGTTAAGTTAAATATGAGAAATATGAAGATTTAGATTCACAATAATGTATGCATCTCCCCTCCCACACACACACAAAAAGATTACTCTGGAAAAGAGTGAAAGAGACAATTTTGCTTATAATGATGAGTTTGAAGAATAAGCCTCCTAACCCACATACCAGAATGATGTCCCACTTACAAAGAAAAAAAGATTAGGAGGTTTTATCAGAAAAATCCCCTTTGAACTTTAGAGATTAGTTTTATAAATCTAGAAAAAATAAGCATAGCCTCATAGACAGAGACCTTACAGGGAAAGGTAACCCACAAGACAAGCAAAACCTTGCACAAGTAGAAATTGGACTGAATGGTCACAAAATATCCTATGACAGTGAAAAAGTGAGTCATCTAAAGAAATAACATGATTACACTGGTTAATCTTTGCAGAACTCAGATATAAAAAACGACATGAGTAAAGTGTAGGATGAGGTACACAAAGCAAAAAGTGAAATTTTAAATATTGAACAACATCTAATAATGACATCAGGAAGACTAAAGGTAAAACAAAAGGTGAAACAGAGAGACTTTGACAGAAAATGTTTAGGGAAAAAAAACATATATAAGGATGTATCTGTTCATCCAACACCACTGCCTAAATGTTGCTAAGAGCACAAGAAAGTAGAAGACCACCCATGATAGCTCCATTATACAGGTTTTCATTTTTATTCAAATATTTGACTTATAAATTTACTTATTTTATTTTTTTATTGTCCTCATACAAAATGCTAACCAAAACTCAGTACTCTCTCTGGGAAGATTAGGATTCATCCAAATCTGGGGGAAAATGCATAAACATAAATCGAGTAATTACAGTCTAATTTGAATGACTCGAACTACAGTGTGTAACTTCTCAGGATCAACACTCAGTATCACTACAATACTAATTAGTTAATAGTTAACTAATTAGTTTACCTTAAATTTTGCCAAAATGTCAACGTGCTTCCTTAATCTTTGTTCCAAATTATTATCCAAACTTTACAAATGAGGAAATCTGTGGTTCAGAGAGGCAAAATTAAGACCTAGAATTTTTACTTTCTTTCTCACTCTTTTTTCATGTTGGGGGCCTTTCCAACCTGTCGCCTTTCACGGAAACATGTCTACTAGTGTGGAAACTTCAAGGCTACACTAGCCAAAGTTTTGGTTGCTGGGACAAGTTACCCAACACCCATGACATAAAGGAGGAGAGGTTATTCAGCTCATGGTTCTAGAGAATTCCATCCATTTTCAATTGGCTCCAAAGCAGAAGCATGATGACAGAAAGGCATGATGGAGCAAGGCTGCTCATTCTGCTCTGGCCTGAAAGCAGAACAGGGGAACAGGAGGAAAGGGGCTGGTGTCATATGCAGCCCCCAGCTCATGCTGCATGTCCAATCACACACACACATATGCACACACACACATACACATGTGTGCATTGCTAACCTCCTATGTGGCTCCCAGTAATGCTGACAACTCAACCTAAACCATCTCAAAGTCTCTCTTGGCAGCTAACAGACAGACCCACACAATCAAGACGGTACCCCATAGAAGATCAGAGATGGGGGCCTCTAGGCTTGGGGCTTTGGTGATTACCTTATTTTCCCACTCATCTGCCGAGTGTCAAATTATTTTATTTTTAATCATTTTACTGAAAATTATGTGAAAATGTTCTACTTGTGTAATTTTACTGTATGCTACTATCTCTAGAATGGGTACTGTATGACAAAAAGCATTTTGGTCATCTTTTCCTATGCTTCTTACCCAGTGCCGACCACACTCTTCACTGTAGTATTGCTCAATCCATATTTTCTTAATTAGTTTATGAAATATGAAAAGAAAAACCTTGGGAATACAGTTAGAACTGCTTATTTATATTAAAACAGATAAAAGCAACAGCATGATGATGGCAAATTTTAAATTATAATATTAGATGAAATAAATTGTCATTCCAGTTGCAAAATATATTCCTCCTTAGAGTAGTTGGTGCAATCAAGGAAAGTATATTCTTGATGTTTGAGAAATAACTTTGGTTTACTAAAGAATACTGGTGAAGAATAGCACACCAAGAACCATACATGACCCAAGCCACCTCATTTGAATAAGTTGTATCTCATACATATGATCATAAAGTTGAGCTCAAGAAGCCTCCATCATCATATTAGAACAATAATTAGTCCAAGATTATAATACATGCACAAATCATTCACATTTGAGATACACTTATATTCTACCACATTGTAACATTGAGAGTTTCCTATAAAGAATTCAAAGGGGAGAAAATAATTTTCACCCAGCTTACTCTTGACTCTACATAATATGGTGACACCAACTGCAAGTGGACTGTTGTTTCACACTGTGCTCCCTCAGGAATGTCTCTTAGGGACAGTGTCACACTCCCACATGGCCATTTCTTCCACTTGATGTAGAAGGATGAAAGGCTGAACAAAAGGCTATATCATGGCTTATGCGTAACATCCACGGTGTGGACACAATAACCCACGTGGTCAAGGACTTGGAAAAAACATGGCTGGATGTGTTATGACAAGGAAGCTTTAGCATGAAGCTGGGCTCTCTGAAAGGGCCCTCTCACTGGCCTTCATAATTATGGTAGCACCATCATCCTGGACTACACAGTAACCCTGCTATAACATATTTCACATTTTCTAACAAAACAAAACTCATCTAATTTTCAGGAAGAAAGCACTAAAGTACAGGTTTGATGCTGAAGGAATTTTGGGTCTGCTAATACACTGTACAGAAACTATATAGCTAGTATTTTATATAAATAGAATGCCTTAATAAATAAAATTCATTCCTGCTTGTTGAAAAAAATATAATTGTTATTTGAATATGACTAACCATAATTTTCTATCTCCTTCATAAAAATAGTGATTTGGATATTAAATTATGTGAGTCCTACTTAATAAGAGTAGATACACGTAGGTGACATTTTATGTTACTATATATAAAGTGGTACATTTTTCTGGAATTGTAACATAAACTTTTGTAAGATATAATGACCTGAAAATGACTTACTCTTCAAAATTAAGGTTTGCCTTGTCTTAGCCGAGGAAGAACCTCTGGGAAGGGGATCCACAATCTACCAGTAACAAGAAAATGACATGGGGTAGACATTGAAGACAGTTATGACGGGGCGTGTGGCTTTACTTGTTGTGACAATTTGTGTCAAATGATGGTGGAGTTTGGGGAATCCCGTAATCTTCTCTATGCAAAGAGGAATACCTAGAAATGCCGATGAAGTGATTTAGTCTAAAGACCTGAGAATTATGAGAAGAGATGATATAAATCTCAATCCAAGAGCTAGCGATAAGCTAAATTACAACTCAAATATTCCAGGGGAAAGTGAAAGGGTGACTCAGGCTTCTCCTTGACCGTTCCATTCAAGCCCACTGGGGAGGGCAATCCACTTTACTGAACCCACTGATTCAAATGTCACTCTCATGCAAAGATACCTTCACAGCTACCCCCAGGAATAATGTCTAATCTGGGCACCACAAGATTAGTCAAGTTGACACATTCGATTACACACTGCAGTAAATAAGTCAGTCCCCCAGTAATACAGACACTTATTATTTTACTGGAGATGTATTCACTTCCACCTTCTACTCCACCTTGTGTACTTTCTCACAACCTGTGCAGACCTCAGATGCTCATCACGGGAAGTTAATTGAAAGTTGTATGTACCTCAGTACTTGTGGGGCAGTTATCTGATCTACTTTGGCAATACTTACTCCAACATAATACTGTATATTTTGAACAAGTTATGGAACCATTTAAGAATAAACGCATCTTCATTTCCAGTTGTGGTGTTTCCCTTAGCTGCAGTCTATAGCATGAGAACATTTGTTCTTGAATCGTTATTCTGAGCAGGGTACTGTGTTCCTATGGCCTGAACTTGTGCTGCTCCTGCTATTATTCCAGCTTCCACAGACACACTGAACTGCTCAATAATCCTTCAATAGATCTAATTTCTTCTTGAATTAGCCAGTCTATTACTTTTTCTTTGCAATCAAGAATTCTGACTGATGCATACATACTTGAAAAACAAAGACAATATGTATATAACCTCAACTGCTGAAGGCAAAAATTTCACATAGGTTTAACACAACAGGTCACTCAAAACACATGATATTTTTAGTTGGTTCAAGAATAAACACAAAGAATAAATACCATGTATTTTACAGAAAATCTAGCGAAATATAAGTTAATAAATAGGACACATGAAAAAGATTTAATAGTACTGTGAAACTATTCAGATTGGTCTGAATAATTTCAGATAAGGCCACTCCACTTTTACAAAGTGCTTCTTGGTATAGTTAGATCTACAGTGTGTAGTTATAAGACAGAAAACCATCAGCAGAAAGTAGAATTTATAGACCTGAGGATTTCAGCTAAATACCACATCAAACATTTAATAAGTTTTTAAAAAATCAAAATACCTCACATGGGAGACTTGACAATTTGTCCAAGTTCTTATTCCCACACCTGACACTTATTGCATATGTGATTTTCAGCAAATAACTTCTCTAAGATACATTGCCTTAATTTACATAATAAAAAACTATAAGACCAAAACCAGTCTGACCATTTTATTGATTACCCCATTTATGAATTAATTAAATCTTTAACATACGCTCCCTCTATTTATTTGCGTAAGAATTTTTAACTTTCTAATATATGTGGACAGTAAGATGTCCAGGTAGACTGATCTACTGGAACCAATGAAACTGCATATCTCAAAAAGTACATCTTACACACCGGTTAAACTGTGGCGTGTATTTTCTTGTTTTCTGTGAAGACTTCCAGCCCCAAAAGAATTTTACTTCTGCTGTTTCTCTGTTTCTCTTTCTTCTTTCTCTCTCTCTCTTTTGCCAAATTTATATCTGATTCTAGCTTAAACATGTATTCCTCATTGGGAGCTGCAGTACCTGGGACTCAGATTTTCTTGTCTTTTTATTTTGCAGTTTATGTTGAGTAAAATCACAGATCTATTCATAGTCAAAGGAGAGACGACTAAAGATAACTTTTGTTAATCTTATGTTTCTGCTGCTCTGTGCAGATCACCTCCAAATGCAATCATCAAAAACTCTCCAGTCCCTCTACTTGTTATTTTTCTTGAAGAAGTAGAGCCATTACCATCATTCTGAGCCTGTAACTTGTTTCAATAGAACACCAAGGCAGTGCCATGTGCCTGTGATATCTGACAGTTTCTTTTTTTGCTGTCTTGGAGCTAAGATCCAATACTTAAGAAGTTATAGTATAACCAGCCATGTTTTTCCAGCCATCCCAGATGAAGCATCAAACATATGAAAGAGAAGATTTAGCACAATCACGCTCTAGACAAGATCTTGGCTGATTGCTTCCTTACGAGTGACCTCACACATCAAAGAACATTTATAAAAAGACTAATGTAGGTTACCACTACTGACACTAGTAGCATAATGTACAAATTCAGAAATGTTGTCATTATTAATACATGCACTCTTGTTTTCTCAAAATGTATTTCTTAATGTTTATGCTTTTAATAATTTTCATCAATTATTTTCCTCTTGTAGCCCAACAGCTGAAGTAAATTCAGTACAATTATATAATATACAGTTAAATACAATACCTCTCTTGGATTTTATTTTAAAAGTGTTTTAAAAATATTTCTAAGGAGAATTTGATTTTATTCTTAAACTGAAAAATAAGTGTCTATGTTTTTTTATTTATTTAAGAGAAAAAAAGACACAACAAATAAAAACAAAAAGCAAAAGAGACAAACACCAACAGCAATAAATCCAAAACAATAACAGTATAGATTTTTGAAACAAGATGATAGGAATTTAACACTGGTTGTAATATTGCATATCATTACCTTCAAAAGGGTTGCTCAGATTGCCAGAAATAGACATGTAAAATTGATCTAATCATATGAGTATTAACTGTTCTTTTCCAAGAGCTACTAGAATTAATAGTATAGTCATTGAAGCTATCTTATGTATATATATGCAAATGTATGACTTTTTCCTTCTTTCCTCCTTTTCCCTATCCCAGTTTATATTTTTGTTTTTAACTATCACAATTAGTGTATTCTCATGAATTCACAGATGGAAAAATTAGTCCTGAAACACTTGTGTTAATTTACAAATGTTCCATTTGAAAACTTCAGTAGAAGTATTTTTACCCTTAATTCACGATAGACAGTAAAGACATAAAACATCTGATAGAAACACTTGGTGCATCGTATGATCACCACCTCTTCATAATCCTGCTGGGCTAATAGTACTTGTTTTTGTGCCTGTCAATCTCTAACAAAATCTTCCTTTTCCTGCGTTGTGATAAATATGGCTAATAGCAGAATTGAGAAAGCAACTTGTTTGCCATTCATCATGAATTTCATTCCCTTCTGATATTGTATTAGCCTTTCATTAGAATATTTAATTCTCATTAGAACTCATATGAGATATATTCCTTTATTTAGTCAGAGACCAACCATGAGTGCTAGATCTGCTCACAGAAACGGACATTTTTCTGTGTCAAATACAATGGTATTTCCACAGTGAGACATTAGTCTTCTAAACTGGTTGATTGCTTTAGCCGTTAACCAGAAAACATCTGGCAGAGTAATTCATGTTGCCGTACTAAACCTGGAAGATTCTATTTTTTAAATTTCTTTCCATTATGATTTTGAAAAATCATTATTTCTCTGGAGAAGAAAGAAAAAGCTATTACCATTAGAAAAAGAGTGATTACACATAGGTAATTTAAAAAATATTGACAATAAATATCAACCGAATACAGATGCCTACAGTGTTAGAATACTTTTGTTTGGTTTGCTTTTCTATGTTGTGCAAAAAATATGTTTATAGTCTGTATTATAATTTTAATTTATGCCAAATAGTTTGGTTATAGTTTATCCAAAAACATGTGTACTCAAAAAGAATGTTCAAAGTAACCACTTTAAAAACATGTATTCAAACATCTAAATTAGTAGTGCTTCATGTATTTGTGTCACACTTGTGCACAAATACTATATAGATACTTCCACTTATCTTTGCTCTATATTTTATATGAATTTAACTAAACTATATTTTTATGTATAGACAAACATATTCCCAGTATTACTTTTTATGTACGCCATAAAGTTACTTAATATAAGAAAATATTTATGTATATGTGAGGTATTCAGTTATATTTAATCATATATGTAAGCATGCTAGATGCAAAAAAAATTGCCTAAAATTATAGCAAGGAATGACTTCTGGTTTGGGTAGCACATTTCCCAATGGCATTATTATTAGTTCCGCTGGGACCAATTTAAATCTATGCACTCATATTCTCATGGATTGAATAAGAGAATGTATCAATTTCAGTGTACTACGCAAAAAATGGAACACAGAGGGAAACAATAGGAACATTGAGTGAAAAAAAATACTTCTCCCTCTTCAGCCAATACTTTTACAAAGTTTTATACAAACAATTTTTTATTTCTATTTTATTATCATGTCTCATAAGATATTTAAAAAACAGGAGTCAGAAATTCAGCTTATATTCTTTGCAGTTTATCCCTCGGGAAAATATTATTTGTACCAAGTGAGATGTTCTCCTATATTCCCCTCCTCAAAAAATACATTCTATTCACCAAGCAAGAGCTATCATATGCAAATTGTGCTAACTTTCTATGTATACAAAACTCTAGACTCATAAAAAGACTATGGGTTTAGCTATTATTTCCATTTTACAAAAGTATCTGAGATGCCAATGTTACTTGTAGGACTTTTTACTGGACTCCACAAATTACACTACACTCATAAATACAACTTGCTCATTTCTACTTTTCACTGTCTTTGCATAAACATTGCTGTATACAATTTACATCAATTTCCATGTGTATACTCCTTTACATACTTTAGCAATTATTTGATGACTATTTAATAGCTGAGAAAATGTACTCCCCCCAGGACTGCATTCAGCTGCTGATTTTGTATCATCTTTGCAGAAATACTATTCCAATTTCATTCTCTGTCCATGTAATTTTATTATGTAGCACTTACTACTTTCTAAGTGATCGTGCTGGTGCTACAGACCCTTTTCATTTCTGCTTTTATTGTTTGTCCTCCACAATACACTGTAAGCAACCTGACAATAGGGACTATATATAATTGAATGATCTGTATCCAGTGACTGTAACTATGCTTGGAACAAAGTAAGTATTAATGAAATACTTGTGACTGACAGGATGAATAAGGCTGTGTAAATGAGTTCAAGGAAATGTGCTATATGAAGTTAGATTATCTTTAACTCTGCAATGATGTCTTGCTACCAGTGGGCAGATACCAATTCTTGGAAGATCAAATTGCATAAGCCCACAAAGTTCTAAATAAAGGTCACCATCTGGAATCAGATCCACACATACTTCCAAAACCCTGGGTTAGGAAGAATTATTTCCAGAGCCTGTCAGTAATTCTCAAAAGTTTTTTACTTTGTTTATTAAAATTAAAAGCTGTCATTGGAGTTATATAAAAGGTTAAGAGTCCCATCTTACCTTAATTCAAGACTGTTAATCCAACATTGTGTTCTGACAATAAATATCAACAGTATGCATAATGCAAAGTATAATCATGGTAATTTAAAAATTAGAATAAAATAATTTTCATCATATATGATAGCATTGTTAAATGCTTATAATCAGCAGACAACTACGTAAAATGAGATTATTTAATAATTTAGAAGCATAATGAACTACTCATGGTGTTTGATACCCAACAAAATTTATTGTTGTGTCACTTAGCTATATATTGTCTAGTACAATGTGTTATTACATTATATTAATATATTACATCATTATTAAACTTTTATAACATTCATTGATTCAGTTAATGGTCACATTAACATTTCAAGCTAGATATGCTAGAACTATCTTGTTATGACATTTTTTAATAAAGATAATCGGTTATAGAGATTTTAAATTATTTTGCTTATTCATTATTTGACAAATGTTAACTGAATACCCAATGAGAAGGCAAGGAATAAAAGAAAAATGTTCACTCTTAAAATACAGTTTTTAAGCTGTGATAGAAACACAGTCATCAATGGCAGACGTAAACAAGATTGATTAAACAATATGGAAAAGATAAGGTTGAAATATAAGAAACTTGCAGGAACTGATCTCAGGTAAGATTTCAGTTAAACCTTTCTTGAAGAAATGACATTTGAGTTTAAACCTGAAGAATGTGTAGAAATTACCATGAAGGAGAGAGTGAAATGATTTTATAGAAAATGATATTATAGGAAATGTAATCATCAGACAAAAAAGCGTAACATGAAAGGGATCTGCTACTGGAAGCTAACTCTTCTACTGCATAATCAGTATTGTTATACTATTGAGTTTGCAGTTAGCTTATTTTGAGAAAATGAGTGAACTAGCCCACAGAAGATACACCCTATTCTAAGGAAGACAGGAGTCTGACCAGTGTAACAAAAATCAAAAGAAAAATAAACAAACAACCCCTGATGGGAAACAGTGTAATGGTTGATATGTTGTGTAAACTTGAGGAGTTTAGAAGTTTAACTAAGGAGCTCAGCAGGGGTCCAAAGACCTCACTTTGTAAACATCCTTATCCTGTGCAAGAGGAAGTCAGGGAGATTGTGAATGCTACACTTGCCCTGGAAGGAGAGAGGGTAACCTACTTACAATATAGGAGGAAAAGAGGTTTGTTTTCTGCCCTTTTTGCTCTTGGTGCTTTTTCTGTCTTCTGCCATCTTGAACTGTTTCCCCTATGCCAGCTGATTATGGACTGAAACTTCCACAAACTGTGAACTAAATAAACCTCTCCTTCCTTAATTTTGGGTGTCCAGTATTTTGTCTCAGCAGGAAGAGAAAAGTAACGAAGACACAGCACTGCAATTATTTTGCCATAGGTACTTACATGGAATCACTTGGCCTTTGATTTCATCTGTTTACCCAGCACGCTTTGCAAAGAGCCTGTTTTAAGTGTGCCATAGTGTAGCATTAATGTAAAGGACAGGCTTAGCAATATGTAGATGCGGTCACCTCTTAACAATCTAAACACAATCAGAGCAGGGCTGTTGTTGAAACACACCATATATGATGTAAGATCATGTTATAGAGTGCTGTCCTACACCAATAGCCTCGGATGATTGATAAGCATTACAGTGGAACTCTAAATTATCTGAAGCCTCACCCCTTTCTAACTAAGGAATGGCACAAGAGTTGAACACATCACTTCTGGCAACATCCTTGTTGCTAGAAGATATTTAATGACTATATTTAACTTCAAGAAATCTTTAAAACACTATCTATCCTTTGCGGGTATTTGTTCCTAGCTACAAAATTAAAGGGCTTATGTTGTTAATTCATTTGTTCAACAATAAGTCCCTTTGGATTCAAGGGGGATAGATTCCATAACCAGCTTCCATACTAAAATCACTGAATGCTCAAGTTCCTTACATAAAATGGTCAAGTACTTCCATAGAATATATGCACATACTCCCATATATTTTAAATCATCTCTAGATTCTATATGATAACTCATGTTACATAAATAATTGGTTTAGCATATTGCTTAGACAATAAAGACAAGAAAAAGTTTGTACCCGTTCAATACAGGCATAATGTTTCATTTATCTTTGTCATAGAATCCTTGAATATTGAAGCCTGTATTATTTTAAGAACTTTTGAGTGTCATTGTTTTTCTAAATACATGTATACCAGAGAAAAGTATCATTGAAAAAAATTAAAAAGTCTTCCTTTGCCTTTATATCCTAATGTGGGAGACAGATTTAAAAAAAAGACATAAAAATAGGCATATATTCATTGTATTTAACAGATCATTCAAAAGGAAAAGAGAAAGAGAAAAAATAATTATATTCTAAATGTTTCTGTTGTCAGTCTCTGGTTTCACTCTAATATGGTGTAAGAGCTTACTTTGCAGGGTTTACATCTCATTGGATATGTTAAGGTCTTTATTGTTGTTATGAGTATGGTCTACTTTGAAAAGAAAAATTCCAAAAATAGGAAAATCTATGAAGATAGAGAATGACTCAATGGCTAGTTAGACTTAGGTAGAAGGATTAGGAAATGACAGCTAGTAGGTAGTGTTCTCATTTGTGATAACAAAAATGACCTAATTTTGACAGCAGTTGCACAACTCTGTCAATATACTAGAATCTACTGAATCCTACATTTTAAAGTTTGTAATTTGTGTGATATGCAAAGTTTTAGTTCAACGAAGTTGTTTTATTCAAAAAATAAAAGATCATAAGTACTATGAAAATGGATAAAAATGGATTGGCATAGTAAGTGAATAAGCATTGTTTTAAAAAAACAACTCTAAGGGCTGGGGATCTATCTCAGCGGTCTAAGTGCCTGCCCAGCAAGTGCAAGGTCATGAGTTCAATTCCTGATGCCGCAAAAAAAAAAAAAAAAAAAAACCTCTAAAAATGATCAGTTTCAAGGTACCAAAATGATATGTACCAACTTGCGATATTTCAATATTATTAACAATTAGCTATCATGAGTCTGTGCACATTGGGTATAGCATATCAATCAATTCTTATAAAAGCATAATTTGGAATTGCATTATGATGCTCAAGAAAAGTGACAGCTGAGCTGTTTGGATATGTGGGAGATGAATGTACCAGGGAAATAAATAGTCATTACTAAGAACTAAGGATTTTATATATTTGAGGAATAATAAGCAATCCAAAGGGGCTAATGATATGTAAATAAATAAATGTGATATAAAGAAAAGGGGAAGTTGAGGTCTAGTTAATGGGTATCCAACCAAGGGAAACATGAGCAAAGAATGAGATTATCTTGGCTTAGGTGTTAGATTCATTAAAAGTCAAAGGTAGATAGAGTTTGTTGAAAGGAGACATTAGTTAGGTTATTTCATAATTCAATCATTTGACAAATTGTCCCGAGACAGTGTTGGATTTGTGAATGTAAAAAAGAGTGAGGATTTCACTTATTTTGAAGGTAGAGGGGATAGGATGTCGTGAATGACCCTTAGATTTTTGATCCAAGCAACTTCAAAGATAGATATGGTTCTTTATGATATGATGACTTAAAAACTACAAAATTGAAGTCAGAACCAAAGAATAGAACGATGGTGAGTGAATTTTGGATAAAGGATATAAGGTACCAAGTTTCAGTTAGAAATAGGTTCAGAAGACATATTGAGCAACACAATGAATATAGTTAGTAATGTTGCATTGTATACTTGAAAAGTGTTACAGATTTGTAAATGTTCTTGTTATGGAAGATGATAGGCATCCAAGGTGGTGGATATGTTAATTAGCTTGATTTAATCATAATGCATACATGTAACTAAACATCACTTGGGTACTAACAATTTCCCTTGTCAATGAAAAGTTTTTAAATGCAAAATGTGACAATTAAGCTGGATTGTTAACTTCACTGTCTTGTGAGTTGGCTAGATTATAAAATCATACTTCTGGGAGTATCTAAGTGGCGCATGAAGGAGAAATTCTGGCACTATGTCTGGCCCTGGGTTTTTCCTTTCTGGTAACACTCACATGCTCTGCTTCTGAGCTACCACACAAGAGGAGCTCTGCTCACCACACACTTCCAACACACTATTTGTTCTTTTTGGAGCCAGTTGGCCATGAAATGAAAATTCTGAAACCTTGTGCCAAATAAACATTATCCTCCTTTAAGCTTTGTACGTAAGGCCTTATTCCTCAACTACAGGAAAGCTGGGCAGTATAAACAGAAAACTCCAAAACTAAAAGGTACATTTTCCCTCTCCTCTTGCCCCTCATTTCTATACTATCATAAAAGAGAAATAAGATAACTATAAGATATACCCCATACAGAATTGGGAGCAATTCTCCTCTTTAGCAGTTCCTCATCCAAATCAATTATTGTACTGTGACAATTAATTGTGATCTGTCAACCTGACTTGATTAAGAGACATCTAGCAGATCGGTAAAGCATTTGTGTGCATGTATGTGTGCGTGTGTGTGTCTGGGGTGTTCAGAGATGACCGGAATGTAGGCCAGCAATGGAGGGGAAGTGCTCACTAGTAATATCTGTGGGTGGCAGCACCCAGTAAGCTTGAAACCTGAATGCAATAAAAAGGAAGAGAGAGGAAATCAACCTGCATTTTGAAAAAGTTCCATTCTGCTGGAGTGGATGTGGCTTTTGCTAGTGCCATTGCCTGTGGACATCAGACTCCAGCCTCTTCAGCCTTTCGGTGTAGACTTACACCAGTGACTCCCCAAGGAGCATTCAAGCCTCCAGTCTCCTATTCTGAGATTTTGAGCACTTAGGATGGAGCACTTCTTGATGTTCTGGATCTCCAGCATATAGTCAGCCACTGTGGACTCTTCTGCTTCTGATCCTGTATAATACCTAATTCATAAATCCCCTTGCATTGTTTATGTATGTATGTGTGTATAGTGATCTCTGGAGAAGCCTAACCAATACATGTACTCTATTGGAAGAATGGGAAAAAAGTCCCACATATCAGTAGGAAAGGTTCCTGGGTTCATGTCTGTTACAGCATCTTGTTCTATTTCTGTGAAAGGCTCACACATTCATCACATTCACTGCCCGTGATTTTGCTGCTGGAAGTTTTTACTTTATTTATTATTCTGTAGTTCTATATCTGAATTAACCAGGAAAGACCGAGCCCATCTTGATGGTCAAAATTATTTAATGACATAATTCATGTTGGTACAGTCTCTGGGACAGGGGAACTATTTTAAGTATTAAACAAGTACAGACTTTTGAGGGTTAGGCAGGAAGATTCATAGACAATATAAATAATCCCTTGAGAAAATAACATGTTTTGTGTCTTCTACGTAGTACCATGAATGCAGAGAACCAAGCACAGATATATCCTAGATATAACATTTAATAATTATAAAAAAAATTACTGAAAAATTTTATTCTACTGTCCATTCCTTATCCTGTTCCATCATGGAGTTACCTCGAACCTATGTGAAATGAAGGTGTACGTAGAATGGCAGTATAGTTACTCTGAATTTTTCTGTTGAATGCTTTCCCACTGCCTGCCAAGGCGTACTTAATGGAAGTTGCTTAAATCTCTGGGCCCCCAATCTCACTGTTTCAGAGGTGACTTCTTCAGAGTCATCACTGTCGCTCTAAGTATACAGAAGCAGTTGGCTTTTCCATCCTATGAGAGCTTAAATTACCAGAACGTTGGAGACCAAGATCAAAACAATCTAAGTTTTTGAAGCTGTGGTTCTCTAATATCTCTCCTGTGAAACTCTCACATTTCCATGGTGTTGCCTCATTAACAGCATTACTATTTAAACAGATTTTGACTGTTAATCATGATAAGTCAAATTGAATTTATTCATAAATACCTGAAAGTTTAGTAAAGTACAGTTCCGGTTATGTTGGTAGATGGTTAATACGTAGGCCAGCAAAGTGAGGGGGTAAGACCTATAAATTTGTAGCCTGGCTGGAATAAAATGGGAACAGTGAAGGAAGTGTGACCGCTGTGCATAACTCCTACTATGAGTGGGTGCGTGCTTTGCTGCCATGGCTGCCAAACATTGAGCTCCATTTTCTTCAGCCTTCTAATGCAGACTCTCAAAAGCTTCTCTCCAGTGAACTTCTACTCCTTCGACCTTGGGCTGATGTTACATGCTTGATCCCTTCTGTCCCGTGGCTTTCTTCTTCTTGGGCTGAGCAGCTGCATGATCCACTGACTCTCCAGAGTATAGATGGCAAGGATGGACTAAGGTTTCTGGTCTGTCACCCAAGACAGCAAGTAGATTAGAAAACAGCAGGTGAAAGCAGGGAGGGCCCATCTTGGAGTCTGAGGTCTGACATGAATCCACCATATGAGTTAAGCAATGAACAGAGGACCAACTACCCAGTTCTAAATACAATGGGAGAAAATTACTGGGGAACCCAGTTTATTGCAATATTCAGCAATGCTTGGTTGATCCTGGCCCTCATTACCATGTCACTGAGTGCCATTTTGACTCCACCCCAATCTCCTGGGCTCTGGGCACCATTACAGTTCCTTCAAGAGCCATAAAAAGGCAAGAAGTCCACTGCCTGGTGGAGAGGCAGAATCAAGCTGCTCATTGGCAGGGGCAAATTTTCAGAAAAACTCTTTAATCCCGCACCAAACACTAACACTTAAACCCCTCAGCACCTACCCTCCTTCGGGACTCACCTCTTTTTACTGGCTAACTTGCACTCTGTGGAATGTGCTTTCACTTTCCATAAATCTTTGGGTTTGCAGTTCCTTTCTGTTTGACTCAATTGTTTGTCAAAGACATAAAGGACTTAGAAAAGATCTCTGATTTAACCGTACTTTCTTTAGGAATCCAGTCTGGAGGTAAATTTCTTTGGGGGCACAATCTTCTCTTTATTGACCTCTCTTTTGTTTCCTGTCTGTTAATTCTGTGTTACTGGTCATTCATTGTGGGCATGGATTGGACAGTTGAAAACTACTATGGCATCCTGTCCTTGAAGGTTTCCATGACAGGAAAACTCACTCATGCAGTGGAGCATTTGAGGCCCTTCCTGGCCCTCCTTCCGTGCATGGTACACTCCCATGTCTCATGTCTTTCCCATGTTTGTGCTCTGCCTTTGTTTATCATGATTATTTCGAATAGTTGATCATTCATCTGATGTTCTGATATCACTCTTCTTATTACTTGACTCCAGCAAATGATCACTTTCAAATTTTACTTTTGCTCTAATTCCTGGTGATTTATACTTCACTTTCGTTCATACTGAGCATTTTACATCCAGCTCTCTTTAACGGAGCACTTAACCTCTTGCCATGTTACCATGTCTGTATACTTGATCTCAGAAGCTGTTGAGACTTGGTCCTCTACTAAGACTCAGACCCTTTACAAGGTCCATCATCACTTTAGAATCCCCTGTAGTTGTCACAAATCCCAGGTCACAAATTTCTTCATTAGCCCTCCTTGAAATAATGATTCTTTTGTTTTCTCCTCTGGCAGAGATGCTAGGACAAGGGTCATACACTAAATTGTTTAGAAGCTCATGATTAGGACATTTTTCAGGCCTAAAAGATGTTATCTGAGACCACAAGTTATGGAGAAATACAGGAAATGAAGAGCACTAGTACCACTCACTTTGCTGCAGGCATCTGGTAGAAAACCTGAGCTCTACATCCAGATCTGTCTTTCTGCAGGGATGCCCAGGCCTAGTCTTCTGTCTCCTTATGGCCAGGAAGCACCATGGGAAATGTCCTGGAAATCCAAAAACTTCACCATTTGACTGATCCTTAATAACTGGAAACGAATTGATGCTGGTAATTTGGTTTTTTGTTTTGTTTTGTTTTGGTTTTTTTGGTGGCACCAGGGATTGAACTCATGACCTTATGCTTGCCAAGCAGGTGCTTAGGCCACTGAGCTAAATCCCCAGCCCTGGTGTTTTTGAGACAGGGTCTCACTATGCCATTCAGTCTGGCCTTGAGCTCACTTTGTGGCCAAGGCTGGTCTCAAACTCACAACGATCCTCCTGTCTCAGCCTCCTGAGTGCTGGGATTACAGGCATGAGCCACCACGCCCATCTGATGCTGGTAATTTGAAAGAACAATTTATCTTCTATTGCAAAATGGATTGGACTCAGTATCAGCTGGGGAATGGAGGAGAGCAATGGACAGAAAATAGCAGTCTAAATTACAATATTATCTTCTATTAGATCTTTTCCATAAAAGACAAGGAAAAGGCTTCCAAACCGTTATCTTCAGGCTTTTATGCTCTTTACCAAAAACTCTCTCTCTGTACAGGCCCCAGAGATACTGCACTTAAAAGGGCTCCAGAACCAGAGATTGACCCTCTCAGGGAGACCAAGAGTGTTTCCCTGAAATTCCTCCTTATAATCCTAATAAGGCCAGTTTACCAGCCCTGTTTTCTCCAGTTGACTCAGAAACTCTACCAGTGGCCCACTCCCCAGAGAGATCAAATACCTTCAGACACCTATCTGTGATCCCGGGGCTGAATTAATCAGGCAGGTCATGCATGCATTGGAGCCTCCCATTCTTCTATTTCACAACCTATTTTCTAAGGAAGGTTGCAGGGACTGAATCTAAGACCCCTTCTCTGTGACCCATATCCAGTAATGCAAGGAATACCTAGGCCAGCCTCCTGAACATCCATTTAGATTTGCAGACCCATTCCTAACTTTGATTCTAGCTTTTGATCTTTGTTGGCAAGATGTCCAGTTTGTACTAAGCCCCTTTGAAGCCTATCTGAGAAACAAAAAATCCTAGCGGAGACTAGAAAGTATGCAGATGAACGGTGTTCAGCAGAGAGGGAAGAAAATCCACCGGGGGTTTAACCGTTCCTCAAATAGGGAGGCAGATGGAGCAAGTGGGTAGCAGCGCTTATGGGAAAGAAGAGATGAATTAGGAAACCTATTAACTATGAATAGGTTGGGGACAATACACAGAGCCAGGAGGAAAATCCAGACATCCTTCATAACTTCTTGGAGGAAGCTTTCTGTAAATATACAAATTTAGATCTATCTTCAAAGGAGAGACAAACACTAATGGGATAATATTTCATTAGTCAATCAATCTTAGATATTTTGTGCCAATTACAAGACTTCATATGGGTCCTCAGACCCCTTTGATCCAGTTTCTGGACATAGCCTTTTCTTATGGAGTAAAACCTACAGGAGGATAAAAAGAGAGAAACTGAAAGTGTGGGAAAACCAAAATTTTCCTGCTATAACTGCACATCCAAGATGTCTGAGGGAAAATCCAAGGCCAATCAAGAAAGGAGTCTCTGTTTTAAAGGTAATGAAACCAGACCGTACTACATCACCACCCAGGCTCTGCTCAGCATTTCAGGTTGACCGTATGACCAATCCATGACACTGGTAAATTGACTGTCCTTGCTGCTGCAGAAGGTCTAGTCATCCATGGCTCTCATTGCCCACTTGGACAGTTGTCCCTCTGTGAATAATTCTGCCAAAATTGGGGTAAACAGAAGCCCTATGCAGAGCTTCTTTACTCCTGCTTTCACAGGCCAATTCAAATATCAGGCATTTATCCATCAATTCTTAATTGTCACACAATGTCCTCCTCTCTTACAAAGTATTAAAATTAGAATTTTTTCTGTAATTCCAGCATGGATTTTGAGTTCCAAGCCTATATCAAACCTCCCTGACTCAATCAGTCAGCAGACAAATCCTGCTGTATGATACGATGGCACTCCCAGAAGAGCAAAATCAGCAACACTAGTGGATACAAAACTAAAAGATCCTCGCCAATTTTCCAACCAGACAATATCCTATCAGTGAAAAAGCTCACAAAGATCTCAAGTCTCTCAGACAGGTATTTCACACATGGCCTTTTGGAACTTTGTGATTTCCCTTGCATCATCCCCCATGCCCCAGTATTAAGCTCTTTAGGAGACTATTAGATGATCTAAGACCTTCAACTTGCTAATGAGGCAGTCATTCTAATCTAACTGCTGGTGGCAGATCCATATATAATTCTCTCCCAAATTCCATGAGACTCAAATTGGTTCTCAGTTTTAGAACTTCAAGATCCTTTCTTGTCTGTTTCTCTCCACCCAGACTTCCAACTTCTGTTTGCCTTTCGATGAGAAAAATCTCACCACACACAAATTATACATATATACGTATTTGTACAGTGCACCTATTGAACTTCGAAGATAGCCCCCAGAAAGTAGGAAAAGGCTTAAGGGACCTAGAATTTATACAAAGGACCACCTCACAGTATCTAGGTAATATAATCTACCACCCAACTCAGGAGATATCCAAAAACATTACTGTCCAAATTTCAATTATCTAGAAAAAAAAGGCATATAAGGTCTCAAAAGGAAAAGCTAATATAACCCTTCAGAAAGTCAATATTTAGGATATATTCTTAATCCTAGGCAACAACTGTGCAGTGACAAAATTCAGGCTGTGATTTCAGATCCCTTGCCACCAAGAGACAGCTCTGTTCTTTCCTGGGAAGGACCAGCTTCTGCTGAATCTGGAAACCCAATTTTGGACTAATGAAGCTTTTCTCAGCCCTGAGACTGAGTTTCTAGAATTGACAAAATTGACCGATAGTGCATTTTGGGAAATAAAACACGCCTCATTCAGGCTCCAGCACTAGGAATATCAGATTTGAGAAAATCCTTATTTCTGCTGTAGCAGAGTGTTGGGAGCCACTGAAGCTGGAGATCCATCACATGTGCAGGGCTGGAGCAAGGCATCCAGAGTACAAAGAGCGCCTGGGGCGAGCCACGTGAACAAGCCGCTCCAGCTGGAAGAACACGGAGCCCCAAGGCAATCCCAGCAATGGGCTGCTAGGTGAAGCATCTTCACGTGACAGTTATCTTGCTAAATGTAAAAACACACTGCACTGGTTGTGCAGATCCTCTCCTCTCATCCAGAGAGAGGGCTCCACCTGATCACAACTTTCTGTCTCTTGTCTTTATTTCTTCACCTTTTTGCTGCCCGTCAAGGTCCTCATGCTGGGAAGTTAGAGAGCCATGTGGCTGTGGCAATCAAGGCCTTGTCTTCTTCCCCCTGGTCCACGCCTACCCTGTGGAGAGTACTTTCACTTTCAGTAAATCCTTGATCTTGCTGCTCTTTGGGGAGTCTTCTGCTTATTTCTTTGTTCGGAAGAAGCTGGACAAGACCTCTGATCCAGCAACTATTCTACCAAATAAATTCCCTCGTGCAATGAGAGTTATATTATCTATTGATTTTGCTCCTCTAGAGAACCCTAACTAATAAAGATTTTGGTTCCAGGAGTGGTTCTAAAGAAACAGAATAGCAAAGATAAATTTCACTAACAGATTAATGTTCCTGGATTTGACTCTCTAACTTATTTCTTGAGACTTCAGGTTACCATGTCACTTCCATGATAATTTAGATTTCCAATAGCCCATCCTGTGAACTGTTTAAAGGAAGATACAAGATACACTCATTTGATTATCCTAACTTGCCACTTTGGAGTGCAAGAAATTTACTGATTCTGTAATATTTTTGAACATTTTTGGAAGAGGAAGGGATATAATAATGCTCGCTCCTTGGCCATAGCATCTCTGCACAAAATTAAAGGAAAACAATGAACTCAAAGATTCAAATTTCCAGTGCAGAATCACATAAACTACATGAAAGCTTTGTGTCCTGAAGGAAAGTCATCAGTCCTCTAGCCAGGGTCCTTCAGTTGAGGAAAAGCAAGCCCTCCTAATGTGATTGGATAAATGGCGCAGTATGTTCAGCACTAGTACTCAGGAGGCTAAAGCAGGGTATCTGCAATTACAGTGAAGATGCGGGTAAGAAAAGAATGAGAACCTCTACGATGGCAGAGATCCTGTACTTTGGGAAGAACTTCAGGAAACGGGGCGCATGGAACTCTGATGAGCTTAACAGAAGATGAAATTTCCCACCCTCAGTGGCAGAGTTATCCTGGCCACCCCAACTGTGCCTGAGGAGATTGATGCTGTCTTGCCTATAGAAACAGAAACATTTTCTGATGCAGTTACTAAGCAAGACAATGCAGACATTCCTCCAGAGTCACCCTTACTAACTACATTTGTCTATCAGCTTTTATTCAGGCTGAAACTTCAGGAGACTCTTAAAGGTGAGATCCACAACATGTCCCAAAGAACTTTTTGAGTTTTTTAATTTTTATAAGCAGAGGCCTTGGTGACAGATACAGGAATGGATTTTAAGGTTGTGCGATAAAGGTGAAAGGACCATAAACATAGTTCAGGTTGAATTTCTTCATATGAACCCATTAAGTAGAGATTCTGGATTTAATATCACAATTTGTGGAGGTAATAGAAAGTGCTAGTAGTTTATTTGGTTGTTGTCTGAGATGGAATTAAAAGTTTGCCAACTGTGAACTAGCTGAAGATATCTAATATTCTTTGGTTTATTATTGATGAGGGTATTTGTTATGGTCGATACATTGTGTCAACTTGAGAACTTTAGAAGCTTAACTGAGAGACTCCACAGGGAGCCAGGGTTCTTACTTTGTAAATATCCTCATCCTGTGCAAAGGAGGACTAGGAGATTTCCAGTGCTACACACACCCTGAAGCAGGGGAGGTGGCCTGTGTACAATATAAGGGAGGAGAAGAGGCTTGTTTTCGCTCCCTTTTGCTCTGGCTTCTGCCTTGAAGTGCTGTCCCTGTGCCATGCCACCCTGCCTTGGAGCCAGCTGATTATGGACTGAAACCACCAAAAACTGTAAGCTAAATAAACCTTTCCTTCCCAAATTTTGGGTGTCAGGTGTTTGTCTCAGCAGCGAGAGAAAAGTAACCAAGACAGTATTCAAAGGCTCAGAGAAATGGGTATGCTGGAGTAGATTCACATAATGCTCCATACTGCTAATGTCCAGAAAATGTACCCTTCCTTAATAATTTAAGAGAAGAACAGATTCAGGAGGGGAGCTCCAGTATCTTTGAAGAGCTCCACGTTGCTGTACTCTGTTTGCCACAACTTATGGTAGGAGTAACAGTCACTCAACTGGGAAAATCCAATGTGACAGATATAGGTGGACCCCTTTAACTGGCATACTCACTGTAAGGGATAGCCAAGGCAAAACAACAATTAAAACAGTCTGCATGTGGAGCCCTGTGGTGTTGGTTAATTAATCATCAGTGTTACAGGAAGTAAAGTGAACAGAAAGCTACTAAATTTTTATTGAATTAAATAAGCAGAAAAATTTTAGTGCAAATGAACAGAAATGTACTTCAAATCATAGCAGCAGAGAATCACGGTCCATAAGGCCCTCATTTTCCTTACAGTTGGCCTTTATTGTTCTACTTGAGAGGTAAATCAACTCTCCAGCCCTATATCAAAACTTAGTTTGCTGAGATGAAATCTTGATTGCCTTTCTCTTCCACAAGGTATCACACTGGTCCATTACATTGGTGACATTATACTGATTGGACCAAGTGAGCAAGAGGTAGCAGTACTCTGGACTTGTTGGTAAAGCATTTCTGTGTCAGAGGGTCAGAAATAACTCCAATTTAAATTCATGGGTCCTCTACCACAAGGAAATGTCCAGGAATCCAATGGTGTAGGGCATGCAGAAATATTTCTACTAAGGTGAAGGACAAGTTGTTGGATCTGGCCCTTCCTTCTACAACCAAAAAAAGAGGCACAACACTAATTGGACCTATTTAGATTTTGGAGGTAACACAGCCCTCATTTGGTTGTATTACTCTGACCCATTTACCAAGTGACTGAGAAAGCTGATAACTTGAATGGAGCCCAGAACAAGAGAAAGTTTTGCAACAGGTCCAAGATGCTGCACAGAACTCTCTGCCAGTTGGATTGTATTTAAGTCATCAGATCCGATGTTTAATGAGTTGTTGGTGGCAGACAGAGATGCTCTTAGGAGCTTATTTCCACTCTATTGTTATCGTCTTGCTCTTTCTAGTAAAGTAGATTTTGTATTTTGTAAATTTATGGTTAAGTTCATAAAGATATAATACATCATTGGTAGATGCTTCTGTATACAAAATATCATTTACATAACATTCAATATACCTTTACATAACATTCTTATGCTTTTTAACCCCAAATAACAATTCTATAAGTAATAGAATTCTAAATGATAAATATTATTCATTCATATGATAAATATTATTCATTTTAGTAGGGCAATAACACTGTTTTGTGTTTCCTATCCTTATTTTTGCTCTTCCTTTCTGAGTTTACATTATTCCAATGTAGTTTTGGAAATCATATCTATATCTTTTGTTTTGCAGTAACCTTAAATTTGCAATAACTTTACTTACATTTCTCGTTTTTATTATGATTAGCATATTTGCAGTGTCTTTATCTGAATGAGAAAATGCATAGAAAGTCAGAATTTTCTATGTTATCAAGAACTTTTATTTTATTTATTTATTTATTTTTGTCTTTGTGATACTGGGTCTCTCTATGTAGTTCAGGTTGGCCTTGAACTCACTTTTGTAGCCAGGCTGGACTTGAATTTGTTGCAATCCTGCTGCCTCAGCCTCCCGAGTGCTGGGATTATAGCACCACCACAGCTGGCCTTGTTATCTAGAAATTTAATTCCCAGTTTTCATCCCTTTAATTTATTATTTTGCTTTTTTGTTTCAGACATGATTCCTTAATTACATTAACCTTCATATCTACCCGTTCAGTATTTTAGGACCAACTATAAGTTTTACTGATATAACTCCTCTCATATTTGTGTGTGTGTGTGTGTGAGTCTTTCAAACACTTTGTGCTTGAACACTGAACATTTACAGCCTTTAACTGTGTCCTGTAGTTTTTCTTTTGTCTGCACTCTAATGCTCATTTTGCTAAGGCACAAAATTCCAGAGACAAAATTATTAATTTTTTTGACAAAATTATTTTTAAAAAATATTTTCATGGAACTTCTAAGGAATTCCTAATACATCCTTGAGGAAAACATATTTTTCCACTTTTTGTAGATTTTTGGTATTCCTCTGGAGTTTTGTTTCTTCATTTGTTCTGTGTTTTCTAATATTTACTAGGGTGTTTTGTAAGAGATTTTTGTTTTTTATATTTCTTTCCTCTTAATACCTCTTTTCATCTAACAGTGTAAATAGATTTTCATTATTTTTAGTTTGATTATTTCCTCTCACTTAGGCTCTGTGTGTGCTTTTAAAAATTCAACTTCAGGAATATCATAATTCCACATTCTACTCACAATGCATGTGACTTTTAACTCACAACTTGTAGCTTTTCTGTTTGTTTCATTCAAAATGTTGGAAAAGGTATTTGGTTTTCTAGCCCAGTAATTTGTTCTTTAATAACACTAAAATTTTGTTTCCCTATTGCATTAATATTGTGGTAGTTTTATATCTAATTGAGAACACAAGTGCTCCTATTTAATGGAAAAAAAAACCAACAATCTGTTATAATTGATCCAACTAATTCTCCAATGTTTCCTGTAAATTTCCTTGGAGATTAATATTGTCATATTTTATAACACTGGTGAATCTTTTTTTTTCCCCTAAATGTTTAATCACTTTTGGTTCTATGTCCATATTCTTAGATAAGGGAATAAAATACCAGATATAAAACCCATCTAAGTTCATATCCTTTTGGTTTATATAAAGGTCAATTGTCAAAATACATAACGATTGTTACAATAATATTAATATGTATGTGAATATATATCAAAATTTATAAATGAGGATTTAGGTTTTAAATAAACAATATGAAGCAAATCATCAGTAATAAAATTTTTTCTAAATTGATATTATAAACTTATTTGGATTGTGTGTGAAAATGTGTATAAGTAATTAATGCTCTTATGAAACTGTTTCGCACAAGGACCACAGGAAACTCTTCCAATAACTTCCTCATTAAATTGAAAGTTATTAACATTAGCTGTGGTCTCAAAAGGTAAAGAATTTTTTTCTAAAGATCAGTGATAATGTTCCTGGAGGTACAGTGCTGAGTCATCTTTCAACTTCTGCTTAATTTAACAGGTATTATATTCAAAGTGCATAACCAAGTCTGTATTTTTTTTAATGTTCAGTATCTCCTATTGAAAAAATCTTGAAAGTAGTTTATTACAATGCCATATGCAGTTCAGTACAACTGGATCCTGCAGAGACACTGTCACATGGCGCGTAAGAGACGGGGCTCTGTTATCAGACTGCCTCCTACTGAATCCCAGCTCTGCCACTTATCTTTCAAGTTATTATCTTCGTACCTCAGTTACTTCACTTACAAATGAGAATAGGAAAAAAGTATAATACCCTTATGATTTAATATTAACTTATACCAGTGTCTTGCCCTGAATAAAAGTTCTGTACCAATTACTCATTCTTTGAATTTGTACTATTAAAACTTGGTAGTGCCAATGAAGGATGGGAATTTTGATGGTTTTACCAAGTACACCATATTATGCAAAGGCAAAATTGAATAGGGATAATAAAAACTAAAAGTTACAATCTGTCAGTCTGTGAATCTGCTGGAACATTAACTGATACACAGGGATGCTCTTTCTTGTGCGTGCCCCTTCTCTCTGTGCTATGCTGTGCAAATGCTACTGCGTGGGCAGATTCCATAGAAGCCATCGTTACTGGAGCTTTTGTTACTGCCTTTCTTCCTCTACTGCAACACCTCGCCAGACCTCTTGATTTCCTCAAGTAGTTATGTGGGAGTGACTTAAGGAGAGTATTAACCAGCAAAAGTAACTGTAATTTATGAGAGGCAAAGAAATGCCAACCATTTATTTCCTGGACGCCAGATCTTTCATCATGAAGTAATTATCCTGTTATATGTTAAGTTCAACCTCAATGCAGTGTTAGGAGCCTGGATACGGGAGCTGGACAGAGGATGGCTAGGTCAGGAGTCTGGAACAGTTATCAGGGGAAACGTTCTGTTCCTTTCTAGAATGTCCTTGGGCCAATGTGTCCTTTAAGTGTGACATGGACTAAGTTCTTGGAGAGAGTCATGACAGTGACCTTAAAACAGTGACCTTTTGGAGAGATTAGCATGTATACTGAAACTAACGTTGTCACATCCTGGTATTTTAAGCCAGATATTCATAATTCAATTGTTTAATTCTCGGGTTGTTCTGGGCAATGCTGGGAGGGGAATTTTAATGACAGAGGAAGTAAGAGGACAATGTAGTTCTCAGGGAAATGTCTCTTTCACCAATTATGTTGGAGGTTTTCAAATTTCAGCAACTATGTTTAGTACAATGCTATCTATGTGTCAGTTAAATAGTATCCTTAACTGGGACTTAACTGAAGTCTTAATATTTGGGTAATTTGTGGAGATAGAATAGGATTAGAAGCAGAAAGAGAGTAAGGTCAGACATAAATAAGCAACATTTGAGTAAATATTACTGTGGCATTCTCCTCACTTGATGAGACCTATGTTCCCTACCATTCCAGGTTGGCCTCGGCCACTTCTTTATTTTATAGAAACAGAGAAGTGGTTTCAGGGACATCCAAGTCTAAGCTACAGAAGACTTGTTGCTTCAGTAAATGCTGGTTTATTTCACTTGTTATAGTAATCTCTATTTCCAAACATTTCCTGCATATTCTTCTTTATGACTAAATAATATCCCATTTTGTATATGCTCCATATTTTCTCTATCCTTTTCTCCATAGACAGCCGCCTAAGTTTACTTCAAACCTTAACAACTGTGAATTTTTTCACACTACACATAGGTATGTAGGCACTTCTGTAGTATGCTGACTATAGTTTCTTTTTGTATATTTGATATATGCCAAGAAGTAGTACAACTGGATCAAATGATAGTTCTAAGTTTAGTTTTCGAGTGACTTCCAAATTGATACTTGCGGTGGTATTATACTAATTTATATTCTGAGGAACAGCTTATAAGGATTCCTTTTCCTCACCAGCATTTTTTCTCCTGTGGCACTAGGAATTGAACTAGGAACTATGCACTAAGCTACCTCCCCAGAGCTTTTTATTTTATTTTATTTTTATTTTACTTTTTGAAACAACAGCTCACTAAGTCACTGGGCTGCACAGGCTGGACTCAAACTTGGAAGAATTTACAGTCCTCCTGCTTTAGTCTACCAGAATACTGGGATAAAACCCAAGCTATGCACCACCACCTTCAGCCTACCTTTCATATCCTTAATGGTAGGTATTCTGATGGGAGTGAGATGAAATTTCAGTGTAGTTTTGATTTGCATTTTCCTGATGGCTAAAGACATTGAAACTTTTTTTTTATATATCACTATTGGCACTTTTGCACTTCTTCTTTTGAGAAATATCTGTTTAGTTCATTTTCCCATTCAGCAACTGGGTTATTCTGTTACTTAGGTGTTGAGTTTTTTAAATTCTTTATACATTCTGGATATTGATCCAGCAAATGGCAAGGACTTTCTTGCATTCTTCAGGCTCTCAATGCTGTTGTTTTCCTTTGCTGGTCTATTTCAACTCTAATTTGATGCTATCCTATGTTTCAACTCTCAGTGTTTTCTGAGCTACTGGGATCATATTGAGGAAGTCATTGCCCGTACGTATATGAATGATTTCTGCCATGATTTCTTATAGTAGTTTCAGAGTCTTGTATTTAGGTCTTTGATTCATTTTTAGCTTATTTCTGTACAGGGAAAGATAGAGGGATCTAGTTTCAATCTTCTACATGTGGATGTCCATGTATCTCAGTCTCATTTAAAGAAGCTGTCTCTGCTTTAATGCATGCTTTTGTCACCTCATTAGTGGTTTTTTTAACCTGATGTGTAGATACTCAGTTCCCAGGCTTATTTCTCATGGAACTGTGAAAATACAGTTGTAGGAACCAATTTTTCTCATGAAAATATCTAATACACACATTGACCTATTCCTGTCCTTCATCAGCCTTGACCTTTCTGAGACTCTTCAGGAAAAGCAGCAAATTTTTATCCATGCAGTCTTTCACACAGATGCTGGTTCTGACAAAATCTAAACTGTTACATTTAAGGAAGTTCCTCATCTGATAAAACAAATAGGTCAAAGAAGAAATCAAAGAATAAACAAAAAACTATCTCCAGATTAAAAACAAATGAAAAGTGAACACATCAAGATTATGGAATGTAGCAGAAGTCTCAGAAGAGAAGTTTAAAATGATAAATGTGAACATTAAGAAGGATCTCAAAAAACAACCTAACATTATGTGTCATGGAACTAAAACAAAACAACGAAATAGTGAATGAACCCCAATATTCATAAAAGGAAAAAAATAAAGATTAAGGAAGAATTAAAGGAAACTGATGCTAGCAAAACAAATGTAAAAAACAAAAAACAAAAAACACCCAAAATGTAACAGCTAAGCTTTCTGAAAAAGCTAAAAATAAAACAGATTAAGAACATTTTAACTAGACTAAGAAAAACATAGGAAAGAGTCAAATAAATAAAATTAGAAATTAAAAATGAAATGTAGCTAATATCACAGAAACAAAATTACAACATAAGAGACTACTATGAAAAATTATTACCTTAGTAATTTGAATAACCTAAGGGACAAGTGATAATCTAGGAACATACAACACACCAAGGCTGAGTCATGAAGAAACAGAAAAATCTTCAATACTAATAAGGTCAAAAAATTGAGTCAGTAATTTAAAATCTCCCCAACAACAACAACAGCAACCCTCCCAACCAGAAAACGAATAAACAAAAACCAAATAAAGTTTAAAGCCTGATGGCTTCTTTTATGGCTTATATTTAGATGTCCCACTAAAGAAAGACTCACGTGCTCACAGGTGGGGCTTTCTAGAAGTTGATTGTATCATAGGTGTGTGAGCTGGATTAGGATGTGTGGTGTGTGATAGTGGGATTAAGGGTGTGTGATAACTAAATTGATTTAGTAGAGTTCTGCTTGTGGATAATGAAAGCCCCACCCTGGGTGTGGCTGGTACCAATCAACAGGCTTATATGCCTGGACAAAATATAAAGGGATAGAAAGAAGACTCACTGATGCTGCTTGCTGCTTCCTGCCTGCCACACCATGAACTTTTTCTCCTCTTCCATGCCTCTCTGCCATGCCACATGCTTTGGAGCCCCCTGACTAGAGATTGAAACCTCTACACTCTGTGAGTTGAAATGAATCTTTCCCTCTTTAACTTTACTTGTCAAGAATTTTGTCTCAGAAAAAAAAGTAACTAAGACAGTTTCTTTAGTAAGTGCCAAACATTTAAAAACAATACCAATTCT
>RJWT010000677.1:0-60366 GCA_004365215.1 Cuniculus paca | reverse complement strand
TTAGTATTATTTTAATTTGTGTTTGTGGTTGTGCATATATGTATACATTGTATCTTGAAAATAATTAATAATTAATATAAGGTAATTATTTGAAGGCAGTAATCAGGAAATGATGCCATATGAGTATGCTAATGGAAGGTTCTATGATATTATCAGAGGACGAGGTTTTAACACCGAGAAACTATAACAAATGACTAATTATAACCCTGTGAATGGGTGCAGACTCTAGTAGAGTTTGGAATGCTTTTCTGGATCTTCTGATACAGTAATACAGAAACTGTTACTAAAAGCAAACATCACAAGCCCATTCATCCAGTCTCATTATTGAAGGGTCAGTGGATTGACATGGCCCAAGACTTGCTTCCCTGAGAACTCAGATTAATAGAAAACCAAGAGAGTAAAGCAGACCCTAAGAAACAGGCTCCAGGCCAGCTTCCCGGGCTAGTTAGTCCCACCTGAGCCACGCAGAGGACAAGCACCCCGCTAGCGCTTCTGCCTCGTGAGCGGCCCCCAAGCAACGCTGAGCTGCGCTGGATGTGGCGGTCTCCACTTCTCGTCACTCAGGAAAAAGCTGGAGTTTCCTTTTTCTCTCGCATTCAGCATCCAGGAGTCTTTTCCTTTGGCCTGCTGATCTCCTTTCCTCTCTGCGGCTTTCTTCTCATTTTGTACTTGGACACTTTGTATCTAAAACAGAAAAGAAATCCGTGTGGGACTCTAACCTTGATGTTTGTTTCATTATTCATTTTCCTCGATTGTATTTCTGTGACTGTATTTGCTGTTTGTACGGTTCTCATGCCTTGTGGTTGAAGAGTCTTCGTTAAACTGTGGGGCAGCTGAGAAGCCACCTTCTCACAGTTCGTCTGTTCTACCAGTCCAAAGACATTTACTCGGGACGCCAATGGCAGACTAAATATTGTACAACTTACTTAGAAGCTGCTTGTTGGCAGTGTTATGCAATATTTTATTTTTTTCCTTATTTTTATTCTGCCGTGCTTAATAACATTCAACCTTTACCCATAATATCGCTGTATAAAACCTGCAAAAAGTTTTCAAGTTTATTAAAGTTGATTAAGAATTAAATTCAGTAAATATCAGTTTTACCTGGCCAGATTTGCTTGAGTATTACAAGAAAATGTTATTTACCAGCCTGACATATTTTCTGGAAGCTTTTGAATTAGTATCATTATTTATTTATTGGTTTGTTTGTTTGTTTCTATTAGTACATGTTCACAGTACAAATGTTTACCTTTGTGGCATTTCCACACATACATAACACATGCTAATTTCTTTTTTCATCCCCTTTTCCTCCTCTCCCTCCTCATTCCCTCCATCTATTGATTCCATTACCATTTAAGAAAGATCTATCTCCCTCTTTCCTTTTATCTATTTTTTATTTCAATCTTTATTTATGTTTTAGATCTCATACAAGAAAACCATGATCCTTAAGCTCACGTGTTTGATTTATTTCACTTAACATGGTCTCAGGTTGCATCCACTTTCCTACAAATGACTATGGTTTATCTTTGTTTGTGGCAGAGTAGTACTCTACTATGTATAAATACCACATTTTTAAAAATCCATTCATCTCTTATTGGACACAGGCTGCTTCTGTGATTTAACTTTTATGAATAGTGTTGCTATAAACATAGATACACATGCATCACTGTAATATGATTCTTTGATTCTTTAGGGAAGATACCTAAATGTGGAGTATCTGAGTCAAGTGGAATTTCTAGTTTTAGTCTTTTGAAGAATCTCCAAACTGATTTCCATAGTGGTGGATTAGAATCATTTCTTAAGCCTCAAATCAGAAATATCATCTAAATCATACGAGTGCTGAAATGAGCCTCTTGAGAACAGATTTTAGGTTAGGATGCACACCAAATATCTAAGAGTATGCCACACTCCATAACAAAGATCATTTAGGCTCATTTCCAGGCCAGAGACAAAAGATCTAAGCAGTCCCAGAGTCATGGGTCTAACTTCACCAAATCTGAGTGATGGCCATTGCTACTCCTGCCTCCTTAAACAAATCTTTTCTGACAATTTGAAACCTCAAACACTTGTCTCTATTTTCATGTTTTATATTTGTACTACCCTTCCTGCTTATGTTACACAAGTCATCGATTCATATGTACTCTTACTTTTCTGTATTGCTTCTAGTGTTTTCCAAAGTACTACTCCCTTTCACAAGGGAACCTAAAGCTTTGGTTTGCACTGTACCCCAGACATCCTGTTAGTCTCATAGGAAACTCAACAAGCAAGCAAGCAAACAAAAACCAATAAAGTCCTATTCATTTGGCAGTAGAGCAACAATTGAAAAAAATAATGGATCCCTTTTTAATGCTTATGTATCAAGGTACAAATATTCTTTAAAACATTGAATTGGAGTCATTAAATAAAATAAAACATATCTTGACTTTCACATGAATCCTGTATTAACTTTGCATTTTAGTGATTAGTGACAGAAGAAGTTATGAGAAAACAATTCATGCTCAGCTGTTGTTAAAAATTTATTATCCAGATCCAATTTTCCAGTGAATACTGGATACGTTAAAAATGTCTGCCAGCAGTTTGTTTACACGAAACTTCTTTGCCTCCAAAGAGAAGGTGATGCATAAACAGAAACTAACACATGCTACTTGGTCCATGTAGACAATACTTTACATAAATGCATGTAAGAGCTTTCTTTCAATGGATAAATCCAAACTCAATACCCATGCATAAAACTTCATATTTTAGGTAGATATTTCTCATTTTGTTCATATGTTAGTATTTCACCTAACAAGCATCAAGCTGTTCCAAGACTTTTCATGTAATAGTATTCTTGTTAGTGGTAGGAAACAAGTTGTCTCAAATATCACTTGCATGACTGCTGCCCAAAACATTGTAGAATAATACAATTGATTCTAAACAAACAATGAGAGGTTAATCCAGCTAATTTACTTGTATATTTAAAGTATTGACTTTGGGAGTTTTTATTTTGCATGCTTAGCAAACTACTTTTGGTTCCATTAGTAAGATTTTTTAAAATTTTTTCTCTATGTTTTATTTAATAAATATTTTCATTGCAAAGTTCCAAGAAAGCATGATTCATACTTATTTTTCTACATGTACATACATAGTGCTTAACTGTTACTTGCCAATAATACGTATTTATTAAAAATTCGTAAATAGATAATGGAAGAAGAGAATTTCCATGACTTGAAATTGACATATAAGATTTATTAGAAAATTGAGAGTTCCAGTTAGTCATGATGAACTAACAATTAGTAGGATTAATCTCCCTTTAAAAACTACTAAAACTACTGAAAAAAATATAGTTTACAGTTACTTTCAGGTATTGGACAACACAAAAGAATAGAAACAATTTATTTTCCTTTTTCATAACCTTAAGAAAAATTTCAAAATTATAATTCAGTCTTACGGTTAACACACTGTGTCAACCTGAGAAGTTTAGAAGTCTAACTGAGAGACTCAGCAGGGAGCCAGGGTTCTTACTTTGTAAATATCCTCATCCTGTGTAAAGGAGGGCAAGGAGATTTTGTGAGTGTTACACCTGCCCTGGAGTGGGGGTGGCCTATGTACAATACAAAGAAGGAGAAGAGGGTTGATTTTTTCTTTTCTCTTTTGCTCTGGCTGCTGCCTTGAAGTGTTGCCCCAGTGCCATGCCACCCTGCCTTGGAGCCAGCTGATTATGGACTGAAATCTCCAGAAACTATAAGCTAAATAAACCTTTTCTTCCCTAATTTTGGGTGTCAGGTGTTTGTCTCAGCAATGAGAAAAAGTAACCAAGACACAGAGAAATAGAACCTAGAAATCTGCCAGAAAAAACTAGGGTGTGTATGGGCCACAGAAATCAATAAGATTTAGGACTCAAAAGATGACAAGAGGAAAGATACACAGAAGAAACATCAAAATATGAATAAAGCCAATGTTAGTTCTGGACCACTTTCTAGAATGCTCAAATACAAATCCTGTTCCTGGAAGTCCTCACAAAGAATAGTGACAAGAGGCTGCAACAGAGAAATGTCTCAAGAGTAGTAGGAGACCGACATTCCAACCCAGCCAGGGCAGAGCTGCATGGCAGGATACAGAAAGGCACATCGTAGCCATGAGAGCACCCTCCTGAGGGAAGGAGTGCACTCTTGAAATGGGAACAAATATTGTAAAGAGCCACCCTAGGCAAACCTACATCAACCTTATGACAGAATTACAATGATGTACTGGTCATTGTACCATGTCAAAGGACAAACATCAGCATCCTTAAGCAACAAACTAGTCATTGAGGACACCACTATCTAACTACCCATGATGGATCAAATAGGATATAAAGTTACTATACATGAGTAAAAGCAGTAAGGTAGCTAACAAGACCAAGGGATGATCCAGTTTTGGAGTAAGCAGTAATGCCTTTCCGTTTTCCATCACGGTGACAAAGTACCAAAGATAATCAGTTTATAAGGAGGAAAAGTTTATTTTGGGTCATGGCTTCTGAGATGTCAGCCCATGGTCCTTTGGTCCCCTTACTTTGAGCCCGTGGTTACACACAGCAGTGTTGGTGGTGGAGGAACCCCCCTTTTCATGGGAACCAGGAAGCAAAGAAGGAGCCGGCAATGGGCTGGGTTCTAACATCCCCTTTGAGGCCACACCACAATGATGTGATTTCCTTCTACTCTCCAAGTTTTCTAGCAATTTCAATCATCTCCCCAAAATGACAAAGGCTGGAGAGCAAGCCCTCACTATTTGAGGCTTTGCAGGGCATTCAAGATGTAAAATGCTGTAGACATGGGCCTCAAAATACTCTGGATGATATGTGAAAGATGGAGACATTTGGAGGAGACTAAACTCCCATACCATATACATAGCAATCTAGTGGAAATTTCAGGCATGTTATTCTTAATATGCAAAAGTAAGGCCTCAGTAAATGGAGTCAACAGGAACCTCCCCAAAACAAGGATCATTGATAACTTTCAAGATAGGTTAATAGAAAACACTCAAATTGAACAAAGGAAAAACTGTAAAGAATGCTTATTTGGGCAACGGATTTAGCTCAGCAACACAGCTCCTGCCTGGCAAGCAGGAGGTCCTGAGTTCAATTCCCAGCACTGAAAAAAAAAAAGGATGTTTATTTGAAGAAAACTATATGACAGAACGAAAAGATCTATGTACATGTCTTAAAACCTAATTTGAGAAGAAAATACTGAAAAGTAAGCAGACAAAAATGGCATGTACAAGAATGTTCACTGTGGATTTATTCCAAGTAAACCCAAACTGAAAAATGCAAGATGTATCAATAGACAATGAATAAATAACATAAGGCAAATTCATAAAATGGAATACTCTTCATCTGAAAAAAAATAGAATGGACTACTGATAGGCAAAACCTATCACATATGAATCTCAAAAACCTTTAGTTCATACTTTGTGATTCGATGGAGATAAAGTTCAAAATATTACAAACTAATCTATAGTTGTGGAAGTCAGAATAAATTATTTTGGAGGATACTGACTAAGCAACTATATTAGGAAAACATCTGAGAAGATGAAAATATTCAGTTTTTAGTTTGTGTGTCATTTACTATATCTTTGTTTTAAAAATGGGGGTTGCTAAAAATACCTATGGGTAAATTAAATTAAATTTGGTGTCACTTAACATAATATTTATGGTTATTGTATTTTATGGCTTTTTGTTTCCTAGTAACAGCACATTTTCCAGAGCCATTTGGCAGGGACATTTTATGGGGGAGCGTGGGAAACAGAATTCTATGATTCCAGTTCCAAACTTCATATGACTGAAGGATGCAGTGGAAGTTTCTGACTGCTCTTCTCTAGGACCCTGCCTTCTAGTGGGAGAGGTAAACAATAAGGAAATGTATGTGAGACAACCACAGTTTCATAGTAAGAAAGAAATAAGCAGATATGAGAGATATGTGCAATGTGACACAAAGCAAACCCTTAAAATATGGCAGCTGATGAAGACTCTCTGGGTATTTAAATTTTGAGATTAAATTTATAAATGAAGCCATGTACAGATTCATATAGCACCTTGTGAAAGGACATTGAAGATGCTGCCTTTTTTAAAAGTGTTTGCTCTGCAGCTATTGGAGTTGCCTTCTTTTTTATTGAAAACCTGAACTGGGACCATTTCTATTCACTGTTTTCCTTTTCATTAATCATCTGGTCATTCTTTCATTAAAAATTTAGTAGCACAATCCCCAAGAGATCTCAGGGTCTCAGGGGAGCCCGTGAAGCTTTGGTCCTCACATGCTGTGCAGTTTAAACACAAGGTTTAAAAGGCAAACTGTGATGCAAATACCAGCACGCCTGAGACTGTGGGAAGGCTCTCTGTCCGGCACATTCTCCTTACTTACAAGGGCAATAATCCTGTCATGAGGGTCACACCTACCATGTAATCTGGCCCTAGTTACCCACCAAAGACCTTCCCTCCCTCCGAACACCATCACACAGGGAATTAGGGTTTTTACATGTGATTCTGTGGAAAACTTAAAACTTCAGTTCCTAGCAGAGGGTCCTTTCATAATACAAGAAAACCTGCTGGGTAAGTTTTGCATATAATAATGATCTACTGAGATTTCGAAAATTTGCTTTGTTTTGGTTTACAAGGCATCTAAAATTTCTAAGCATTTCTGTAAAGAATAAATCATAACTTTGTTTTTAGGCTCTAACTCTTGAGGACATAATCCCTTTTCAAAATACTGGAGACATTGTACTATCTTCCATGCTTCTCAATGTGATTTCCATAAAAGCACGTAAAGCACTTATCTGTTTCTTTGTTTTTTGTTTTTTCTTTTTGTACTAGGAATTGTACCAAACCTTCTCACGGAGGTGGATCTCCAGTCCTTTTAAAATATTGTTTTCTTTTGATTTTTGAGACAGGGTCTCCTTAATTCACTAAATTACCCAGGCTGGCCTGGACTTATAGTCATCGTACCTCAGCCTCTTAGAGCGCTGCAATTACAGCTGTCCAGTATCACCTTTGGCTTTTAAGGAACTTTTAACTGAATAAATACATTTCACATGGAATAGCAATAGCCAAAATTTTATGTTAGAACCTAGATTTGATAGGTTTTCTCCTGTACAAATACTGCCACTTTTCAGAATTGTACATGTGCAAATATTTGGTACATACTCAGAACCACTGACTTTTTCTGACCCAGGGAGACTGACAAAAAAAAAAAGCTGTAGGAAACAGCAAATCAATGATCATAAAATGCCACATCCTCTGAGTCATGATGTATGTATACCATACGGACCTAGCTCCATTTAGCAACAGTAACTACCATTTAAAACACACTCAAGAATTCCCTGCTATTGCTGGTGTGTGTGTGCACTCGTGTGTGTGTATACGTGTGTGTGTTTAATCTCCACCTCTCATGTCTTAATTTAGATTGCAAAATCTGTCATGAAAAATAGCATGATTTAAAACTTCCTTTTTAATTTCCCATACAAACCACAAGCATAAAACATTGCACATAGAAGAGATTTGAAATGTAGTCAGTGTATTTTTTGCTGTTTTTCAATGTCATGGATATGTAACCATGTAATAAAAGAATAAATTCATGTATGCAGAAATAGCAGAGAAAGAGAAAACCTCCTTAAAAAAAGGAACCACACAAGCCGAGCAGTTCACCACAACACCAGTCGTTAGAAACATTCTCTCGTTTCCGGCATGTCTGCTGTGTCCAGAATACCAGGCTCCACCTAGTGGTTGCACATCTTTTCAAGCTCAAATTGTAAATAAAAGAACAAGGTTAGTTTTTGCGAGCATACAAGGAAGAGTTGTGGAATAGGGTCAGAGTTTGATTTTCAAAATGCGAAGGCTGTAGATCTGTCAGGGAATTATTGCTTGTTTGTCAACGGTTAAAAATTGTAGGAGGAAACATGAAAATGTTAGTCTGTCAGAATTTTCTGCAAAAATATGCAATGCTTTAAGCTTAGGGCATAAACAGAATTGCACTCTCGTGAAAAGATGCACTCTGAGAAATTTAATTTCCAAATTATCCATTCTTTTCAATTTGTAAAGAAAATAAACAGTTTTATTCCTCTAAAACTCTATGTGTATCTTAGAGTACCTATACATATTTGCAAATGAATACTATCCACTTAACAAATATTGTCACTGTTTCAGGAAGAAAAAAGCGATTTAAGGCTTATGGATGTATCCAACAACATATGTGACACATTTATGTTTAACAGTTTTCCCGGATATATACAGAATAAAATTGCAGACCTCTCAGTATTAATTTTTCTTTTGGCCCTTTGAAAACAATTTCTAATAAATAATTAAATTTATTTACATCTTTGTATAAAGTGAAACAGAACAGAACTGATTTACAGCCCTAACATGAAGGATGTCAAACCATTTGTAAGGAAAATCTGTTTCAGTCTCCACAGTAAGACTAATTTTCACAGTATATTTTGCCCCATCACTCTAAGACAATCTCTCTCTCTATCTGTATCTGTATCTGTATCTGTATCTGTATCTGTATCTCTATCTCTATCTCTATCTCTATCTCTATCTCCTTATTTACTAATACCTACAAACTCATACCAGAAATATACAAAGGAAATAACAGAAGAATTGCTTACAAAGTGTATTTATTAAAAAGTTGTCAGCATCTCAGGTAAGTCAATGAGCTTATGAACCACACCTGTTTCATCCTATTTTTGGTGCCTAAAGTGGTCACCTTAAGTCCCAGGACCAAGATCACTTTCACATACACATCTTATCTCAAGAACCTTTTTGCAAGGAGCCTGGCGCAAGTCTTACCACATCTTTCCCTCGATTGTTCACAAGTTTGGCTGCAAATTGGGATCACCTGGAAATGAGGATGATAAATTTTCAGAACCTTCATCCACCTCTCAGGGTTCCCATTTAATTGGTCTGAGATTAAGACTTGGGTTTAGGGATTTAAATGCCTTATAGACGAGTCTGCTATGCAGTTTTATGCTACTCATTCCACTTTATGTTGAAATAATTTGTCTTTCATTTTAAGGTGGCTCTTCGTAGAAGTGCTATCCTAGTTAACATTTTGTTTTATTTTGTTTTCTACCACGAGCATAGGAATGGTATAATATTTGGTCCTAAATGCATATTTATGAGAACATGCTAAGATATGGACAAGAATTGGTAACTAGTGATTGAGTGGTGTCTAGGATAGGGTATTATTAGGTAAATTTCATGAGCATATATAATGCCTGATGTCCTGAAGAGGAGGAGATGAGCTGACATACTCTCCAGAATTGTGTTGAGGTCAAAGAAGAAGCAAAATTTTGAGGTAATTCTCTGTACTAGTAATATATAAAGAGCAAAGTAGCAGAGAAAAGAAATTCCACGAAGTTGTGTGTCAGTGACGATCCCCCCTAAGTGTTGGTTGGAGCAGAGAGGCAGGGCACATACATAGCTGAGTATTCTTGCACTTGAGTTTCTTTCAGAAGACACCAAAAAGACAATGAAGAAATAAAATCATCCAGGGATATGACACCAATAGGTAATATTTATGCCCCTACCCTAACAATCTGGAAACACATCTAAAGAAAAACACTGCCAATATGTTTGTAATATTTATATATTATACGTGGAAGAGATATCTGACATCGTGCCACGTAATTCAGATGCCTCGTCAATTGATAGTCACGTAGAACATCTCTGAGTAATGTGACCTTGAGGTTCACCGGTGTCTGAAGTGAAGGGCTTCACAGTTCTGTTTGAAGTTTTTAATTAGCATAATTAAACTCAAGCCACTTTTCATAACTCTTGGGGTACAGTCTTGCTTATGTTTAGAGTTGCTCAGTTCTTAAAAAATAAGTATAGAAAGATTTGCCTTTTTAAATTCATATCAGCAGAAGCCCATCCTCATCCCAACCTTCTACATGGAAAAACAAGAAGTACAGGTGTTCAAGATGAGTACACAGTAATTTAGAATAATTAACATTTTAACCATCGAGATGAGCAAGCTGATTTACTCAATGTGCGTTTTTCTGTGATCATTAACTGATGACTTTTAAAAGAAAAACAAGGTACCTTTAAACAAATGAAAGATTTTTAAGGACATTACTCTCAGGTTTAAGAGTCTCACAGTACTAGATTCAAATTTATAACTGAAAAATGTATATAAAATTATGAACTTCAATATTTTATTGTGTTAAGAAATGAAGTTGGGGAAGAAAATGTTCAAACGAAAAGGAGAACAAGGAGGGGAGAGGAAAGAAGGGACAAAAATAATGGAAGGAAAAATGGAAACATAGATACTATAAATAAAGAGGGGAAGAGGGACTAAAGGGAAGAGGGGAATGGGAAAGAAAAGAAGCAAGATGTACCATGTACGGGTACAATTTCTAGATAATGAATGTCATCACTATGTAAATCTAAAAAGTACCAATAAAATAAAAAGAAAAAAAATGAATTTGGGAGAGTTATTAATCCTGAAGTGAGTTAATATGATGTAAATTCTAATGTGTTTTAAAGGAGAAATATACTGTAATTGATTTATGGACCTTAATTCAATGAAGAAATAATATAATATGCATTCACATTGTGTAGACAGAATTTTATTTTAAAAAGAAAGTTTTACCAGATCCATTTATTAGACAATCAGTCATAGCAATCCTGACATATTTAATAATTTAATTAAAAACTAGAAATCGTAACATATTCATTGCCTTTTAGATAATGCTAAGTTTTTTTTAAATATAGGACTTAATAGTGCTAAAATCTATGGTGGAGTTCTCTTTTAGAAAGACCTAATGAGGTGAGACAGCTTTTTCAAGGTCACATGTACTGTACTACATTCACTCAAAAAGTGAATCATTACTGAGAAATTACTGTGCATCAGTATATTCATAGAAGTGAGAATACAGGAGACAGACACAGCCATTATGCACTGCAAACACATATTAATAATGATAAATTTTCTAAAGATACAAAATGTATTTTGATGAACTTCATTTTTCAGTGAGAGAAAAAGGCAGCATAAGTTTTTAAATAATCCAACAGACACATAACAAATAGTGGTAAGATCTACACAAAGAATAAAAACAAATCAATTGGAATAGTGAAGTATTGTTTAGGATAGCAGCCAAATGTGAAACATTTAGGAAAGCATTTAATAAGATGTGTAAGATATGCACACTCAGACCTATGTCATCGTTTTTAATAGAGATTACAAGTTCTAAATACTTATAAGTGAATACATACACCATGCTCATCAGAATATTTTGCTAAGAAGTCAGTTTCACCCAATTTATTTGTAATTTAATAAGATCACAGTAAAAATTCCCAAATTGTTTGCATACAAATTAACAAGCTGATTCAGAAATTTTATGGAAATATATACAAAGAAGTGCTAAATAAATGACATGATCTATATCAAAACTCACTATTAAGCTGTATAATAAAGAAATGATGAACATATAGAGCAACAGACAGAGAATACAAAAATAAACCCATACTACAGGTAATTGTTTTTGCACAATAGTATCACAATAATTTAATGACAAAAGGACAACATGTTTTAACAAGTGAGTTCCGATCTCCAAATCATCATAATATGGATTGTTTTCACATACCATGCACAAAAATGAACATTAAATGGAACATATAACACACTGGCAGATTCTGTCAGAGTTACATATACATTTAGTCACATAACTCAACAATCCTTCCTTTTCTGAATACAGATCACTGCCCTGTAGCAGTGAGACTGAATGGAAGTGAAGGTGCTGAGACGAGGAACTGGGGCACTACTGCACCAGAACAAGAGAGATGTAATGAGCTGTTGGATCAGAGCAGTGATGTTTTTAGAACATAATTCAATAGGACTGATGAGAGATTGCATTTGGAAATGAATTAAATATGCTCCAAACATTTCGTTCTGAGTGTCTGGGTAGTCGTAGATGCTATTTTGCTGAGCTGAGAATATTAAGTGTAGGAGTAGGATTTAGTTGATTAGAATTTAGACTTCACTATCTTACATAAGAAATCACAATACCTGCACTGTCAGAAGAAGGGCTGTTTTGTACATCGCATCGTTTCTACTTTCCTGTACCCTTTGATGTATCCCTGCATTCAATTCACTTTGCTTTTTCCTTGTCTTCTCCATCTCTCTGCATCAACTTACTAGAAATCTCTAGCTAGAGAAAATGCTCAAAGTACATAATTTATTTTATGATATAGCATTTTATGTTAATAATGAGAACGATAAGAAAAGGGACACAAAGAACATTGAAAATCACAAGAGATTAAATCTGGAGGCAGATTTTGAAGATTTTTAACAAGGAAATATCTAAAATGTAGAATATTTTATAAAATATATGGCAAAAGGAAAGAGGGAAAATAGTAATTCATGTCTTCATTGATAAGTTACTGTTAAAATATATTTTTAAACTACCATATATTTTAATGTGAAATCTTAAATTCAACAAAAATAGTACAACAAATCTTAGAAAAAACTAAATGGCACATCCAAAGAAAGACTCATGCCTCTCCTCTAGTACCCATCTGACACATAGTAGGGGCTCAATGTTTTTGTTTAACTACATTCAATTTTTGTTGTATTAATCATTTTCACCTATGGTATTATTGTTATTGTTAGCATCAGTAAAATGAATATTTACTGAGCACTTAATAACATAAGTTAATGATTTTCAACTGCACAAAAGCACACTCAGAATCTGCAGACAGACTCGGATTTTTCGTGGGAAGGAAGGATCACTCTAGCTATAAACCTGGTTTCCTTTTGGCCATAAGAGCTTGCTCTAATGCTTGCAAATAATTGTTCAAGAGAAGGGGTTTACACAACTTTTTCTTTTTCTGTGTAAATTGAGAGACTACATAGAGCATTTTAAACAGTGTGGGGTATATAGTCTCCGTTGCAAGCACTGAAATCTAAACTGTAACACAAAAGAATCCTGAGGCACTATATAAACAAAAGAATGTTCTATCTCGATTGTTTACAAAGTAGGGTTGACTGGTTGACCTTGGTCTGTGGGCAGTATTGTGCCAAGGGAAAATTATAATTTTTTAATTCCTGCTTCTTCCGGTTTGCTGCATGAATCGTGAAGTTGATGTAATTTAAAGTGACTAGAAAATTGCATCAAAATATTAGTCTTTGAGCAACTTTCACTAATCTTGTAGATTTTCACTCTCATTTATTATCCCTAAAGGAACACTCAGAAATGAGAATGAATGTCATTTAAATTAAGACTTTTTAATATGCTTTCATGTGTGATCAGTTTATTACCTATTTCTTAAAAATAAACTACAGAGGCAAAAAAAAAAAAAAGGAGGAAAATGAGTACGAGTTTATCAGTAGACAAAAAAGCAAGTGAGAAATGCCCTGAGTTTGATTTTACTTTTTTTCTTTTTATCTGATGTTTGGGTGACTTGGGAACAAAAAAAATACTGCAAAGCTCATACTATAAAATACAGGTCTTTGTGTTTCTTGACCACCAGGAATGGGGCTAACAGCCTGGTCAAAGATAGGGAAAAGAGAAATACACAAAAGAAAGTACAGGGCTACTAGATATTAAACCAGTGTTTCTCAACCATAGAACTATGACATTTTGGCCCAGATAATTCTTGATTGTGGATCTAATCCGTGCATTATGGGATGTGTTGTAAGAATCCTGGTTTCTAGGGTGACTAAAAGATGTCAATAGTGCCCTTCACTTGACAGCCAAGTAGATCTACAAATATTACCCAATGTTTGCCCAGGTTACAAAATACCCTCTGCAAGAATAGGAGGTGTCCTGACCTTGCTACTTTTGCCACAGCATCAGGCAGGGATAGTACTTCCACTTTTTTGTACTTTGCAGTAACAAAATATTTTACCTGATCAATAGTATCCTATATTTTATTAGATAATAAACAAAAATTTATATACAGAGAACACATTCCTTAATTCACCTGTTCTGATGTTTATAGAAAGTATTTTGCAAATATAATTATAAAAATGAATACAATATTAAATAATTTCCAAGATGGCTTTATACGCCTCTGATTGCATGCAAAATTCTAATGTTGGAGGGTGTTCATGTTGCATTTATGTTTTGACTAATTTTAACACCTGTCTCATAAAATAAAACATTGTACTTAGTGAAATTCCAGTTTTAAATGAAACATAATGGAAAAAATACATACTAGAGGCCATATGAAAATTTTGACTTTGATGTCTTTAGGTAATTGGTCTTAAGCTCTATGATAACTTTATATTGGTTTCCTTGAAATTCTGGTTAGACGTGAGTGCAAATTTCACACATATTTGAATACATATTTTGAAAAGGCACATAGTGCATATAGATTATTGTGCCAGAGTGTAATAATATGTTTATAACAGGAAAATCTCAATCTATGCAATGTTGAGAAATTAAAGCATCATATAAAATGTATTTTGCTAAATACAATGATGGTATTACTACAGACTTCAGTGTCCTGAGGATTTCAGAGAATTCCTATCTAGTAAATCCCAAATAGAGGTACTTTTTATGTGATTATTCACATTGATGGAACATCGTAATTGTGTAAGTTAAAGGACAAAAAGAAGAGTAAGAAATAAAGGTTAATGATATATATTACTAATTTAAACATTGACCCAAACTTCAGTTATATATTTCTAGAATGAAATAGAAAGCCAGATTTTTTAGGAGAGGTTGAGTATCAGTTAGCTGGATGATGCATGGGTGATCATTGTTGTCAAGCATGCCAGAAAGATTTAAAATTTCCACTTTGTCTTTAGCTATTGGAATTCATACTTATTGTAAAAATTTATTGTACAAATTTAAACCCTATATGATAACGTGTATCACAAACACCTAACCTGTCCTGAACAAGTGAGAAGCTACATTTATTGTGGGAAAGTCTACATCATACAAAGCATCAGATCTGCATTTCTTTACAAGGAGGTATTTTGGTACATGCAAGCATAAGGAAAATATACTCTGCCTCAAGCTGTACACTAGGCATAGTGACAGGAAACCAGACATACACATGAACACTTTCACCGCATGAAAGATCATCCACATTGCTTGTTGGAGATTTCAGATACATTGTTAAAGGCTTGGTCCCCAGGGAAGTGCTACTGTGGGGTGGGCATAGTACGGCATTTAGAATTTGGGATCTCGCAAGAGGAATTTAGATCATTGTGGGCATTCGCTCAGTATGGCGAGGGAAGCCAGTCCCTTGCTCTCTCTCACTTCCGCTTCATGGCCGTGAGGTGAGTTGTTTTTGTATTTCTAAGTATTTCCACCAGGATGTGCTGCTCTACTCAAAGCAAATAAGTGAACTGATCTTGGACAGAAAGTTCTAAAACTGAGTTAAAAGAAATCTTTTTTTTTTTTTAATTTTTAAGTTAGTTTTCTTGAGTATTTTTATAGAAACAGAAAGTTGATTTAAACAAGATTCCACAAAAATGCAGAAAGGAAGGAAAATATTCTTATCACAGAAGACACAAACCCAGGCAGGGTTTCCACAAGAATCTCCCACAAGAAATCAAAAACCTTGATTGGCAAGAGTAAAAACAGCATGGACATCAATGTTGTTAATAAAACAACAATAAATAGAGTCAACTTAATCATCCATGCTTACAGAGAAGTCACTATTCTGCTATTAAAATGTTAAATATATGTGCTTACTGACAGGAGAAGACTAACCTATGATAGATGCTTTTGTCAAATAAATACACTAAAAATCAGTATGGGTACTAACCTTAATTTTGTAACTTTCTGGTGTACATAAGAATGTGAGTATAAGCCAGGCGTGGTGGCTCACGCCTGTAATCGCAGCACTCGGGAGGCTGAGACAGGTGGATCGTTGTGAGTTCGAGACCAGCCTGGGCTACAAAGTGAGCTCAAGGCCAGCCTGAACGGCATAGTGAGACCCTGTCTCAAAAACACCAGGCCTGGGGATCTAGCTCAGCGGTAAGCGCCTGCCCGGCAAGCGCAAGGTCGTGAGTTCAATCCCTGGTGCCTCAAAAAAAAGAAAAAAAGAATGTGAGTATAGATAAAAGTATACAATTCTATATGATAAAAATGTATACTAGTAACTGCTGGATTTAGGGATTGCGGGTAATTTCTTATTGTGCATGGTATATAAAATTTTTATAATGAGTTTTATCTTTATTTAATATGTGTCTAAATAATTGAGTCAAAGACAAAAGAAGTCAATAACTAATTGTGAGAATATTCAGTTCTTGGAAAAACTGACATTTTTTTCAATGACTTTAATAACTTTTCTTCCATAAACTCGGTTCAATTCCTCTGCCGGTCTTTACAAGGGCTTGTGTTTCTCAAAAAACAGCTTTGCATCTCTTTATAGAAACTTCCACATTCCTCCTCCCTTTTAAAATCTTCAGAAAATTGCCCAATAAATTAAGAATGCAAAAAACCAAACCTTAGTTGTTTCACATGTGATAAAGCTATGCATTTGAGTCAAAGCAACCAAATACATTTATTCTGTTTTGTAACAGTGTGAGTTGTGTAATTCTAGCAAAAAACAAAACTGAAAAATGAACAACTATGGGAAGCCAAACTCTTTAAAATCCCAAGCTTCACGCTCATGGATATAAGAAATCTCCACAGGAAATAGCCAGTGAAACAAGTCCCACACAGTAGATATCAAATGCCACAAAAGTGTTCATCCTAACTAAGACTACCTTTAGGAACATAAAATACTAGTAGAAAGATTTAGTTAAATTGATAATCTTAGTAATTTTCTATACTACTGAAAGTGTAAAATGACTTATAAACTAATCACTATGTGTGAATTTAAGCAATTATGACTAATTCAGTTTTTGGGAAATGTTGTCATTAGAAAAACAATTTAAAATAAACGCGATTTCAAAGTGACGAGATTTGTTATTCCCTTTAATGAAACAAAGAACTACAAAAAGAAAATCATTTTGGAAGACTTATTAACATATTTGCAAAATCTTGGAAACTGGGTTAGACTAATACTATGATTTCTATTCTAAATTACATGCATTGGTATGAATATTAAATATTATATGTATGAAAAGCATAATGTTAAATGACATTATCTCTGATTTGTAGGATAATGGTTAAGCGTATATTGAATCTCTTCATTGATATATATTCTCTAAATCTTGTACAATAAAATATTTTATAAGACTCTATTGAAGCTTTTTTTTAATTAAAGAGAGTTTCTGAACTGAATGAAATAACTGATGTAAGTTCTGTTGGACAAAGTTGAGGTATTAACAACAAAAATGGAAAAATCAAGATGTAGAAATATGAAAGACCTAGGGATGTAAGTGATAACATTATGTGAGATAATGACTGAAAATGAGGACATTTTTGAGAAAATACTTAATCTGGTTGTTCTATTGACTTCAACTTGGAAAATTTACATGGGAATCAGAGCGATACACAAGACATACACTCAGAGTTCTAACAGCACAGGGATTTGAGCTACAGCCAGCTGATCTGCGGAGCACACAGTCAGCTCTGCAAAACTGTCCTTAGTACGCTCACCCTGTCATTCTGACTCCAAAGTTTTACTGCTCTTTGAAAACCAGTGAAACTTGATCATCTAAAATTAAATTCTTAGAAAGTTGATAAAAAAGTCCAAGGGCCTATTTAAATTAGCAAAATAATGCTTGAAAATCCCTGCTGCGCTAAGTGATACAGGCAAACTTACCAGTAAGAGTGATGCCTCCCAATTCTGCCAATTTTATAGTGAACCAAAAATATAAGTGAACCAATTCACTAAGCTAGAACAAAAAAGTCTAATATTTAATTTATAGTTAATTTCACCATATTTAATTTATAGTTAATTTTTCAATTAAATTCTACAATGTATTGCTAGCATTTTGTATTAAAGTACTATTAAAGTTTTGGGAGCTATTATTTTCAACTAAAACATTAATTATGACATATTTTAAAAGTTTACATTTTAGAATTCCATGATTTATTTCATTACTACTTATATATCTAACTATTAACAAAAGTATTCAACTTTAAAGTAAAATAGTCAGTAATAATCTCATTTAACGACTCTAATGATACAAGACAAAAACCAGGGGTACTACAGTTTGCAAATTTGAATTCTATTAATTTACATACTATCATTAAATAACAATATTATTCTTAATCTATTAATGGCTTAAAGTTATCTGAATAACAGTTACTATCTTGACACTTCTTAATTGTGTTTGGTAGCCAGTAATAATTCTGCATGCTTACTTGCGTGTGTTCAAACATTTAAGGAAATATTTTGTGAACCTAAAAAGAGGTATTATCTTCATTTGTGTCCTCTAGTGATAGTCTACAAATTCTTCCTCTCCTTTATCCAGTGTCATTGATAATGCCAACATCAGCCTTCTGTTTGCTTACACATAGAAACCTCAACAACACCTTTTATAGCTAAGAAACAGCATCTCCCCTTTTGTTTTACCCCTCAATTCAATTTTTACTTTTTCTCTGCTTCCTATGGTGATTTTGTCACATGGTCTTAATTGTGAAACTTCAATTTCCATAGGCTCAGTTCTTTGCTACCCTATCTATACTAACAAACTGGGTTATCTTTCTTTTAAATATAATTTATTTATTGGTGATCATAAAATTACATTTACATCCTCTAGAAACAAAAAACATGCATATAATTCTTAGCCTACCTGTTATCTCTGCATAAGTGTTGAAAACATATCCTGAAAGAAACATTCATACAATTCTTCATCTCTCAAATTCCCCTTATTCTTACTGTGCTCCGTAGCTCAATAATTGGCAACTCCTTTCCTTGAGAACTTCAGAGAAAAATAATTGAAGTCATTTTTTCCCTCTCCACACTGTATGCCTAATTCATTAGCAATTTAAAAAAAATAATGTTATATAAACCATCCAGGCCCCAAGAATTGCCCACTTATCTCCACTTACTATCCTCATTTCAGCCAGCATCAATTTACCATGGATTATTTCAGTAATTTTACGAACATTGGCCCTAATTCAGTCCTTGTACTTCTGCAGGCTGTTTTCCATTCAGTTACCATGAGAATCCTATAAAAGATGCATTCAATTTAAAATATTGAAACTTTGTCCCAAATTTTCCAGTGATTTTGCATCACATCCAGAAGAGTCAGTGAACATTTTCACCTTGAATAATCAGGTGCCATGTGTTCTGTCTCACTGAAACCTCACCTTTTTATCATCTCCACATGCTTATTAACCCTAGTCTACACACACTGGCCTCCTTGCTGTTCTTCAGCTAGGCTTGGAATCCCTAACCTATGGCTTTATCTTGTTTTGCCTGGAGCATGTTTTCCCAGTGCCTGTACACCTCTACCCTTACTTTTGTCAAGTCTACTAAAAGTTGTCTGTCTCATCATGGAGTAGCCTAACTTTTACCCAGTGTTTTAGTATTTGTTGTTTACAACATGTGCTACAACATGATGGACATTCAAATGATTGGTAAAGCCCCCCCATTTTCTTAATCAAAATATGAGCTTCATGGTACAGGATATTTCTACTGGCTTGCTATTTTATACAATTTTAGAACTGGAACATAGGTTTAATGAGTGTTTTACCAGTAGATGAATAACTGAAAAATCATTCTTAGTGTTAAACATACCTATGATCCCATAATGTATTACATACACAATGTGTGTTTGAAAAAGGGATATGAATTTAAACTATGCAAAAGTAAAATAAAAATTATGGACAGAATTTTCCAAAATCAAAGACCAAAATGCTTTGTGGTATCACCAAATATATCACCCTTTCAGACATAAACACAAAAGATATACTTTCAAGCATGTATTTTTATCACTCTTATCTTTCAATGTATAATGTTCAGAATATTTAAAAGATACTATTTCTGAAGTATCTTATCTTTTTCATATATAGCATTTTTCTCAAATATGAGTATTTATTTCTTATTTCCACTATTTTAGTAAATAAGAAAGGAATGTATAGAAATAATGAAATAATTGCTGAATACTTTTCAATACACTCAAAGGCAAAGATACTTGTGCTACTGAAATAGAACTCTTGGCCAAAATATAATGTCTTCATCTAATAACTTTTGACAGTCATTGATTGTTAAATCTGATTTCTGAAACACCAATGAAGAATATCAGGTTAGGGTACGCATTGTATAAAAGTTGAAGATAAAATTTGCACACAGTTGGGAAAATACCACTAACTCAGTCACTGGTAAGTTCTAAGTTAACAAAATAAATATTTCCTGAGGGTGCATATTACCAATTAGATTCCTTCATTCCCAGAGATACTGACTCAAGGGATTCACAAGAGACCTGCAATTTAGCTTTTAAGCAAAAAAAAAAAAAAAAAAAAAAGCGGATGCTTTTGCTGTATGACACTTGAGACTTCACAACACATAACGCATGAGGTAAAATATATGACGATATTACATACATTTTGAATTTCTTGTCTTAGTGCATTATATTTTCCATTTTTGACCTTTCAAGTTTATAGAGGAGAGTCAAGGACTTACTTCTGTTTCATCACTGAACTGGAAAACCTCCACTTCTCAGCTTTGCCTTCTTAATCTTATTGAAATGAGGAGCTTGACTAATCTTTTGCGTTCGTACTTGTTTTTGCAGAGTATAATAGGAATTTGTCTAGCTGTGGCTTACAGCCCCAGGCCACCTGGTAGCAACTTTCCTTCATTAGCATGTGAGTTTCTTTCTCTCCCCAGGAAAAGACCACGCGGGGGGGTGCAGAGGATGTGTCTTTGAAGCCCAGACACCTATGGCAGTTAAAACACAGGCAAAGTTTCATCTTGGCAGTACTCAAATACTATTTCAATATTAAATAGAGATTCTCTATGATTGGATCTTTAAATACAATTAACTGTTATTCAGCTGACACTATATTACAACAAAAGCATTAATTTCAAGGTAAAAGATATTTTGGAATTCTTGCTGTAGAGATTATATGCTTGTGTTAATAATTTACCAGCTATATTTTATCAATTTTTTCTTTCTTTTTAAAAGTATTTAGTTAAATATGAAATTTTACTGAACAAGTTCATGTATTCCTGAAATAAATAATTGAATTGCATAATATTCCTTAGAGTAGTATAGTAAATCTTAAGTAGATTACATGTAGTAATATCAAATCCACTAGTAAACCAATTTATTTGCTGATTGTAATAAGATGATTATAATTGTTTCTTGAAGTTAATGGATGTTTAAAGTTTTTTAAAGTCAGTGATGATCCTACACTGTCACCAAGCTTTGCGTTTAGATGTTCTCGGAACACTGAGTCATAATGGGTCTTGGAAAATTTATTTAGCTAATAATTACTAACACGAATAAATGAAGATCAACTAAATAGCCATAATATATAACAGACAGAAATATATAATTATAAACATCATTGACATAAAAACTTCTAATGAGCGTTTTTTTTTTTTTTTGCAAAGAAATGGAATCAGTGTAAATCCTTGGTTTTTTTTTTTTTAAGTCTGTTTTCTTTCATTGAGAAGTCCATGCAGAGTAATGCTTTTTCCTCATAACCAAGTAGGCTATTACTGCCTCTTGGAGGAAACTTGGTGTAGTAGCTCAAAACTACATCCTGCTTTTTCAGTAATCCATGTGGAAAAGAGCTTTTCATTACCAAAGCTTTCAGTGAAAATGTGGAGGATCTGATGGTAGATGATCCATTACATGTTATGAACTAATCCTTGAAACAAATCAAAAATGTGCTACTGGCATGGGTCTGGCCTTTGATCCCAAACCTGGATTTAAAATTGAAGTCAGTATCAATTTTACAGGGAACACTAAACCTAAAGTTGGTAGAATGGTTACTTGAAGAATGATAGGCATTTTGTCAGAGGTGAAGTAATAAGTGTAGACAGAAAAAAACAGGCATTCATCACAATGAAAATTGCATCAGAATTGGTCCCAGACTTCCAGACAATAGCACAAATTTACTGTTTTCTGTTAAACAGTTCACAAATGTCATGACTTCAACTCTTTGTCATAGAGCTTTAAGTTCAGAAAAGCCAATTATTGACAAATGGCTTCGTGTGGTACTATAGACCACTCAAGAGGAAAAAGAAAAGGAAAGAATCAGATATTCTCTTTCCACTTCCATGTTTTCTTGATCATATTAGCTTGTGGTGTTTTTTGAAACATTAGTATTAACCAATAATAGCTTTGAAGTCTTATCTCAAAATATGTTCTCAATATTTCATAAAACTGTTGTGACTGCTTTATTTTACTAACCCTGTTGTCTTGGCTACTTTTTCTCTGGTTGTTGAAACAAAATACCTGACACTCAAAGTGAAGGAAGGAGAGGTTTATTTCTTACAGTTTTGGGGGCTTCAGTCCATACTCAGCTGGTTCCAAGGCAGGGTGGCGTGGCTGGGGGCAGCCGTTCATGGCAGCTGCAAGTGGCTGGAGGAAATGGCAAAAGAGAGAAATTCATGCCTCCTTCCCAACCTTACATTGTATGTTGGCTCCACCCCGGGTGGGTGCAGAATTCACACTGCCAATCTCAGTGCTACACAAAGAGTCAATCACAAACACTAGATTTAGGCACATCCTAAACTACATGAGGCTTGTGGGGGGCCATCTGTATACAAACCATAACACCTGTGAAAAAATTTTAGGGATAACTTGGTTTTTTAAAATTTTTTAAAATTTTTATTAATTAAGTTTATTGGTACATTTTAGGTATACATAATTATCATATTCATTATAGGGAATTTGCACCTGTACATGATATATAACTTGATTCTTTTTCCTATTCTCCTATCCTTACCTCTTTTTCAGTGAAACAAAATCTCTAATCCAAAATTTTCTGTATGTAATTACAAAAGCTATTTTCTTGATTTATTTTCTTAAATATATGCAATCATCTTTTGCTATTTTTAATACAGCACTGCAGTTATCACTGGCCCTTCCACAAATGTCAGCCACTAAACGTGGGCACCAATTTGTATGGGGAAAAAAATTGCTTAGATCTGTTTGATACATGCTGGTACCTCTGTCATTAAACCACGCAGTGACCTGAGTTAAGCTAATTGATGACAGACTTGTGATAAGTCAAGAAATTAGATTGTCAATGAATTCAAGAACAGAAGAAATTTAATATCAATACTGACATTTCACTTGGTATTATAAAGTTAGTGCCTATACTACACATCTGTTTCCTTGGCTTGTGTTAGTCTGTTCGGGAGACTATAACAACATGGCATGACTAAGGGTCTTAGGAATAGTAGAAATTTATATCTTACAGGTCTCAGTGCTGAGAAGTTCAAGGTCCAGGGTCTGGCAGATTTGACGATTGGTTAGGACTTTCTGATTCATCAATAACAACTTCTTACTGTGTCATCACATAATGAGTTTGACTTTGAAAATCTGGGCACAAGTAATACTCCTGCATTAGTTTCTTAAGTAACAAGACTACCTGCACTTATTATCATGCCTGGCTTATGACTGATTTTGATACTAGTAGAAACGTTAATTGTTTCTAATTAAGATTTTTGTTTCCTTTGCACTGTGCACCAATTTATACAGGGCTCTGCTCTTATGGCCTCCACTGATACATTTTTAGCATAGTCACTTGATGGTGAGATTCTTAGACTCAGGTTTTTATGCCTTTGATAAAGACTTTACATGAGTTGGATGTATGAAAAATAGAATGCAATAAATCAAGATAGTCTCTCCCATGAAACGACTGTGGTGAATTAACTAATGGTCAATTTGTAACACCCTGCTGAACTGAATCAGTGTGGTGCTGGGTGTGGAAGGCCTACCTGAGGATTGTTGCCAACAGCATAAAAGGAGAACTGGAGGGGAAGATGGTGTGCTGTTGATCCTCCTGCAGAAGCTTGTCATGCTGGCTTTCCTGATATGTACAAAGTTGTGCCACAGCTGACTCCAGAAGAAGAGAAAGGAACAGCAAAGAAAGATCTCGGAGGAAGGAAGAGCACTTACTCTATGTGGTGATTAAGCTTCAGTGTGTCAACTTGATTAGCTTGGGAGCTCTCTGGGGTTTAGTAAATTACACTTCAGGGGTAAATTGCATCTTCATGGGTCATAAGGGATGTGAACTCAGGTGTTATGTAAGTCACCGGGCTGCTACATTCTTGTGCTGTTCCCTTGCTTGGTTTCCCTGCTGCCCTGAACTAAGCACCTTTCCTCCGCCACGTATTTTTGTCACGAGGTTGATGTGTTGGAGTCAGTCAAACATGAACTGAATCCCTATAATGTGAGCCAAATTAAACCTCTCCTCCTTTAAAGTGTGGCTATTTGCTATTGTGTTCCAGCTACAAGAAAGTACATAATTTTGTTAGATGATGTTTTCATTCAACATCATTTTCTTGTGATTCATCCAAATTGTTACATAAATCAATAGGATACTTCATTCTTTAGCTGAATATAACTCATGAGATGTACATATTATCGTTTGTTTAACAATATTCCCATTAAGGGTTCTGAGCTGCTTCTCATTTTTTTAGTATTCCAAATTAATTTATTGAAACATTTACATATGGTTAGAATGAGACATAGGTTTCTATTTTTCAGCGGAATAAATGCCTTGGAGAAAAATTACCTGGTCATAGATAATTACATGTTTATTTTTACAAGAAACTGTCAATTGTATTTTTCAGAAGAGATACATCATTTGTATTCTTGTTAATATATCAGTGGCTGAGTTTTTTCTTATCTTTTCTAGAATTCGTTATTGTTGGTACACATTTTTAAAATTTTAGTCACTCTTATACATGTGTACTCATTTCTCAATGCTGTAGTCAGAAAATTTCCAATGGTTAATGATATTGAACATCTCTTCTTGTGACTATTTGTCACCTGTATATCCTCTTTTGTCCATTTTCTAATTGGTTGTTTGGTTATTTTTCTTTATTTCTTTATTCTACAGATGAGTTGTGAGAATACTTTGTATGTTCCAGATACTAGTCCTTCATCGTCTATGTGGTTTATAAATATTCTGTGGAAAAAAGTTTTCATTTTGATGTTTTATCATTTTTTCTTTAATAGATTATACTTCTGGTATAAAGTCTAAGAATTATTTTTGTCAGAGTCTAGTCCATGAAATGTTTTGGTTTTCACTAAAATGTATGTAGAGTTTCTATCCATGTTTATGATTTATTTATGTTAATATGTGTATATTGTGTTAGGTTAATGTCAAGGACATTTTATTCATTCAGTACTAAGTTTTAAAAGGTTATGAACAATAAGGTTTTATAAATTCCATGATAAATATATAGCTTTATTTCTTGAACCAGATATTTGCAGAATTTTCTGGGGGACAATTTTGGAAAGAGGAGAGGATGACAGAAACTGAAAGATTCTGTAATGCCATTAACATGAATTCATCGCTAGTACAGGTTACCAGAAAAATTACACATCCTCATCTTTTTATGTCCTTGAACCAAACTTCCTGTACTTTGTTTGTTTCAGTACCCACAACCACTGTTCTAAATAAAGTTTATAATTTTATTTTTACCTCACAGTGAGACTATCTTCTTTACAAATTATCCTTATCCTAGCATGTTATCAGGAGGGCATGTCACCACACATTTATTTTCTTTTTTTCATTCTGTACAAACTCTGCTGATTTCAGCTGCTTTTATAATCATAACACGTATTCCTGATTATGAACTTTATTTATATAAGGATTTAGTTTCCTTGGAAATAAGTTTTTTGTTTTTCTTTTTTATGCAGTTCGATATTTTCAGAAGGAAAAAGAGAAAATTCTGACTTATTCAGCAATGCTCAAAACTGAATTCATCATTAGTTTTTTAATCATTCTTTTTAAATGTAATTATTTGAGAACTTCTTGTTCAAAATTATTTTCACCTAAGTTTTCTAGTTTCCTGAAATTTTTCCTCTTTCATTGACTCTTCAATTTTTATTCTTTGCGGATTCCATTGAAATATCAGGGAACTGATAATTGCATCTTTGTTCTCAGGGAACAAACTGAATAAACTATTCAAGCTGTTGGAGAAATTAACCTGGGATAATTTATTTTAATTTTCTTCTGTTTGTAAAAGTTAGGTTGCCCTAATAAAGACAGTTTTTGCATCTTTCATGAATTGAAAAAATATTAGTAATTTCAAAAAATATTTTTCCATGTATATAGAAAAGTTAGCATTATTATAAGATAAAAATAAATTTTATCTAAATTATTTTATTATTTGCAAGCCAGAGAACATTTTTTCACAAGTTTTATATAATTTGGTTTACTTCTTATAAAGTTTCTTGGAAACAGAACTTTAGTATCTTTGAATGTTGATGTCTCTCTGAATTACATACTTCAGAATATTTACTCTTGTTGACCTGCACTTCTACTGAGCAAGACTGATGATATTGGAACATCATAAAATGGTATATATCTATGAAAAATAATAGCATTTATGTTCAAGTTCAAATGCATAAGACAAAGTAAAAGTGAATTTATAGAATTTTCATCTGATGCTTAGAAACTGCTTCCACTGAAAACAGAGAAACAGTATCTATCTATCTATCTATCTATCTATCTATCTATCTATCTATCTTTCATATCTCATATGGTCATACCTAATCTCTTCTTTTGTTAACATCTTAAATGAAACATGTCACAAGTATTAAAGAAATAAGAAATGTTTATACATTATTATGAACTAAGTACACACTTTATTTAGATTTTCTTAGTTGTTATTGGTTTTCTTCTTTTCTTTGTTATGGCCTATATCTAGATGTCCCTCCAAAGCCTCAGGGACTCATAGGTTGGCATTTTCAGAGGTGTCTGGATCTATGGTGTGCGAACATGAATTAAGAGTGTGATAATATGGATTAATTGTGAGGTAACTAATTTAGCACACTGATTATATTAGCATAATTCTGGGTGTGGATAATGGGAAGGCCCACCTGAGGTTTGGATGGTACCACCCAAAAGTTTTATAGCTTGGATGGAGAAAAAAGAAAACGGAGCCTTGCTGCTGCTCCTGCTACTGTGCTTTTCTACGTTGCTGCTTTTCTGCCTTCTTCCAGACACACCATGAATTATTTCTTCTCTGTGATGCCCCTCTGCCACGTCACTCTGCCTTGGAGCCAGATAACTTGCCTGAAACTTCTAGAAACAAACCTTTCCTCCTTTAACTTTTGAGTGTCAGGTATTTTGTCTTAGCAAGAGAAAAGTAACTGAGACATTCTTCTACATGCCCTTTTGAGATACCCCATTTTATTGATTTGCCATGACTCTAGAATCCCCCAGATTTACAGCTTCTCAAACTTTCTTTGTTTCTGATGACCTTGATGTTTCTGAGAGAAATCTGCCAGGTAATTTACATGACACCCTTAATTTAGGGTACATTTGATATTTTTCTCATAATTCCAAGGTTTATCTGCTTGGGGATGAAAACTTCACAAGTCTCATTTTCATCACATCATGGGTAAAGTTTCTCTTCATCAAAAAATTAAGATATATGGTCAGTTTAAATACAAAATTTAATTTAAATATTTCTGATGAACTGGAATTTCTGTAGTTGAACTCATGTGACTACTAACAACCAGATGCTCTGAGGAAGAAGTAAGTCTACCAAATGAGGAATAAGTCACCTGTTATTGTTTCCATTTGGATGTTCCCCAGCTTCATGTGCTTATAAGTGGGACTTTTGGGCGGAAATTGAATCATGGTGGTGTGAGACTCATCAGTAGATCAGTCCATGGCTTACTTTATAGCTATATGTGATGTCAAGAGGTGAAGCTTGGTCAGAGGAGGTGGGCCATTGGAGATGTGGCCTGAAGGGTTCTGTCTCCCTCCTTTTTTCCTGGCCCACTCTCTGCATCCTACCACCACACTATGAACTTTTTCTCTCTTTATGGTGTTCCACTAGCATGCTGCCTTGCCTTTGAACCAGTCAAGTACTAGACTCAAATCTCTACAAATTCTAGGGCTCAGATAAAATTCTCCTCAGATGTCAAACTTGTTAATATTGGGTATTATGTCTAAGCAACTAAAAATACTGAATAAGAAACCATATCAGTTAGGGGCAACCAGAAGAACAGAACATATATAATTTATTTATTACGAAGTAGGCTTACAGTCTCTGCCTGCAGGCAGGGTGGAAGAGTTCAAAAGGGCTATCTGTGTACTGGACAGCAGGAGGATACAACCAAACGTGGAAGACCTGGAGCTCACTGCAGAGCAGAGTCCAGGGCAAGTCCATATCAGACAGCTGAAGGGTCTCCATTGGAAGCATCAAAAGTCTGCACTGGAAGCCTGAACCCACACCCAAAGGTGATGGTGAAAACTGGAGCTCCTCTGAGGAGCCAAAAGACTTCCTTCTTTTCCTTTTTATTCATTTCAGGGTAGAAGTTTATTGGTTAGTGCCACCTGCATCCAGTTGGAATCTTCCCTCTCAGTTTGTCAATGATCCAGACACACCCAGAACTGTGATCTGTTAATCCAATAAGTGTTTCTTAATCTGCTCAAATTGACACCACAATTAACTATTGAATTCAGGAATCAATTGACCGATTCATACTGGGGCTTAAATTATTGTGAGAGTCTCAGGGTTCTCTGCAAGCAGTCATACTAGAAATTACTCTTGAAGCCAAGGATATAGCTTAGCGGCACAAGTGCTCCCCTAGAAAACACAAGGTCCTGAGTTCAATTTCCAGTACCAATCAATCAATCATTCTTATCTATTTCCATATATGAACTTCAGAAAAATCATCATGCTTTAGTGAACTGAAGCTATCATTGGATAACTACACCCTGTTGGAATTTTATATACAATCTGACAGAATGTAACACTCCAAAGGTTTATTATAGATTTCTCATAATCTGGGGTTATAACAGCCAGTGGTGACATACTCATGGCATGCATGCGGCAGTGGGCTGTTTGTATCACAGAAAGACCTAGAAGGTCTACCATCTCTATCATAGACCTATGCTAGTTAGAATGGTATGAGTTACTATGCAAGGGTCAATGTAAGTATTAAGTCACTACAATGAAAACAAGGCTCTTCCATTTGATGACCATGGTAAATGAAGACACTGGTTGAGAAGACTAGATACCACAGTCTAGTCTCTTTTTCACAAGACACCAGGCTTTCTAAGTCACCATGAAGTATTCAGCAAGGCAAGCAGAGAAGAGTTAACTGGAAACTATGAATGTGAGGAGATAAGCCATCCAATACTAATGGAATCTGGCTTGAAAGAATAGCTTATGCAGATATGACCTACCTGTCACATGGCAAATGATGCAAACAAACTCTTCATATGTCAGAATACCTGGAAATTTTTAACTAGGTTTCAAAATGAGTGTGCTAAGATACGGCAATACTTTCTGTTAAGTTGTAGAAAATGAAACCTATTTTGTAATCACTTTATGTTTTATACCTAGATGTCCCCCTAAAGCCTTATGCATGCATAGTTAGGACTTGTAAGAGATGATTGGGTCATGGGGGCATGATAATTATCATTGGCAATACACCAATTTTTTTTGGAGATATGTTTATAAATGTGTATAGAAAGAAAGACAGTTCCACGACTACTGGTTATCACGGCACTGTCTTTTAACAACTTTTGAAATATTTGCCTAATGTTTCCCAGAGATGAAGTACCTTTTTGCATGTACCCTCAAATTCTGCTTTTTAATACTGATGGATGCCAATAAGCAGTGATATAGTTAATCCGGGAACAAGAGCTATTTATTCAGAGTAGGAACATGATGCATAGTGAGTCAGAAATTCCAAGAAATCAGTGGGGTGGTAATGGATTAAGAAGAAACCAAATGTCCTGTTCAGAACATTTATGTTTTAGAGCTGCACATTATGCATCCCACTGCCCCAGTTACTAATCCTTAATTTATTGATATTAAAAAATATTATTTACAAGAACATTAAAACTATGGAACCATTAAATTAGGCACCTGCTTATGAGATCAGTTTCTATCAAGGTTTCCCCTGATTTATTCTCTTCCACACTTTTTTCCATCAATTTATATTCAGTGTCAGAAATTTTTCTATAGTGGGTCAGTTACGTACTGTGAAAAGAATTTCCAGTACTAAAAAGCAAATGTCCAAAAAGAAACATATACTAAAATAATTTACCGAAGAAAAAAAAATGGCAGAAACAGAGAAGACTTTGGAAGTGGTTTTCTTGTACAGTCCTTTTCTGCAATAGAAAATGGATCAGAACTACAGTTTTCATAATGTCAGTCTTTCGTTACCGTCATGTCCAATTACACAAACTCTTTTGAATTTATAATTGAACACGTGACACAGTTCTAAGAAATGCTGTTTAAGGAAGGTTTCTGGGAAAACATTTTACTTCAGAGTAAAAGCAGTGGCAGAAGGGAAGCGTGTGCTTATTGATGACTTTTCCTTCTTCCTACCTTACTAACATATGAGGAAACTTGATTATGGCAATTGTCTTTCTAGCTCGACTGAGATCTTAGTGATCCTGACAAAGTGCTTTGAATTATAATGTTCTTGTTCATAACCCAAAATAATATTATCATTTCCAACTGAAATTTTCTCTTCAACCTCATACTCTCCATTGCAAAAGAGAAAAAGCTCTGAAAGAAAAATATCATCATAAATACAGGCCCTCTTCATTGCCATTTCTTGCTTTTTTGAGATTGGAGCCTCTCAAATTTTGAAAAATCTCAGAAAAGAGTATTTGTTTAAAAAAGTCTTTGTTTAGTGTTTGCATGTTATATAGATTATTTTTCTGAAATAGTGAGATGAACTGATGTCGGCTACAAGAGTTGTATCACCATAACAAAAAGAAATGCTCAGAAAATATAGTTTGATCAAATGTACCATTCAGAATTTATTATTTTTTTATATTTGTCTGAAGAAAGTGAATTGGAGAGAAGCATACATTCTAATTTTGTAAATGTAAAATAAACGTTTGATCATTTGCCTTTTACTTGGCATTGTTTTTGTTTTGTGTAATTATCTTTAGCGTTTTAATAAACATAAGTTTCATCCACTGTTATAATTTGTGTTTGGAGGACTCCCAAAGCCTCATGGGGCCATAGGTGGAGCTTTTCAGAGGTGGCTGAATCTGGGGTGTGTGATACTAGGATTAAGGATGCACAATTACTAAATGAGTCCACTCACTGTTTTACCAATAATTTCTAAAGATAAAGGAAATCTATTGAACTTGTCTCTGTACTGGGTGAGACACAATCCCCTTTTACCAGAAATGGATAATATCCTGCAAAAATAAATTGGAAATTTTGTTTGTAAGAAAAGTAAATTGCTTTGATCAAATTGAATCAGAAAAATATTTTAGTGTTATCAAATAAACCTCATTCTTATAATATTTGCTTATAATATTTTAGTATATAAATAATGGTTTTATATCAATGAACCAGGTAATAAATTTGCCACTCAATAGCTAACTGATCGTTGATTATTTGGGCATTGCTTTACATTATTTTTATGTATCAATCTATAATATTGTCCTTTTCAAGTTGACTTCTTAGGTGAAGCTACAAAAATATTCATAAAACACATGTATATTACCTGACATTTTTGCAAAAGGTTATATTTCTAGCATCACTTTAATGCTTAACCCTGTAGGCCAAATTGCCCTCCACTGAGTCTTCCTGGCTCATACCTTCTGCTATGTGATTGTGCATTTACAAAAACCTCACTATCTCTACCTCTGATTTCTTCAGAAGAAACTGAGAAGCACAAAATCAATACTGCTGAGTTTACATTGTCTACATATGGTAGAACTGATAGTTGCCAGGTTTCAAGCATTAATAATGTCCTCCAAAGAGTGACAAGTAATGATTTATTTTATTTCTCTACTTCCTTTTAAACTTTATCTTAAAACATAAGAAACAATTCCATAAATTTATACTAAATTGAGCAAAACAGAGTTTGAAGTTCTGTGAGCCACGTTCACCAACAACTCTGGAGACTGCCTCGTGCCTGTCTGCGCTGGGTTGAGCAGCTACATTAACCTGTTCTCTCTGTTTCTCTATTGTTCAAACTGATCATGGAATTAGGGCTTCCAAATTAGCTGTTGGTAGAAATTAAATAGAATGATAAATGAAAAATACCTCAAACGGTATTGTATCCTAACAAACGATAGCACAAGCTCTTATTTTCATGATTAATACGAAGTTGTGTAGATTTACCACAAACATACAGTTGCATTAGCCAGGAAGCTACAGGGTTTCTTCCTCCAAAGACAGAAGGACACTGAGTTATAGGCATCCATTTTTTCAGATTCCCTTAATGATGAGAAAGTTTGTACTGCCTCTCACAACAGTGAAGAACTACAATGGCATGATGCAGAAGGAATAATATGTTTTATGTAGGGAAAAATCAACTGTGTTTGCTTTTTTTTCACTCAGTAACATAAAACAATGCAACAGCTTTTTATGCAAGAAATATAGGCAGTTTTTCTTTTTTGAATAGAACTTTCCTAAGCAAAAAAGATGGATCACAGAGAGCAGCAGAGTGAGAAGTAAATGGGAAAATGCAAACTGGAAGTTACGTCCTAGCCAAACTTACAGAGTGGAAAAGAAAGGTAAAGAAATGTCCACTTGAACAAGAAAGCATTTTGCATGTGAGCTAGGAACAGAGTCAGTTCTCAAGTTACCTTTGCCAGCATCTCATTGACATAAGCATTGATACCAATGCTTGATAGCTACATGACTAAATTAAGTTCACATTACATCTCCATTCTTATAGTACAAGGATTTATGTTTTATTCTTATTATTATTATTTGGTGTGAGGATCAAACTCAGGACCCTATGCTTGCCAGCCAGACACTGTTCTGCTAAGCCATATCCTCAGTCCTATTTTGTATCATTAAATTGCTTAGAAACAAAGCTATATCATCAATCAATAGTAATATTAATGTAGTAAATATTCAGTGAATATTTGTACTTATTAATTTGAGTGAAAAGTTAAAAAAAATAGTTTGTCTTGAACAGCATGAAATAAAGCTTATGTGACACACATTTTAAGAAACAAGCTATTTTTTTTTTTTGTGGCACCGGGGATTGAACTCACGACCTAGTGCAGAAACAAGCTATTTTTAATTGTGTACGAAGACATTAAATTCTAGTATTTACTGGACTTTATCAGGTATTTCAGGAAATGACTAACATCAGATCTGGCGATTCTTGGCAGATACTATATGTGCCTGTCATGTCAGTGTGGGAATGTGCATGTGTGAGAAAGCAATTATTTTAAAGCTTATGTTATTACTTCTTTTGCTTTAAAAGTGAACCTTTTCAGATCAGTGTATAACCTGTTCAAAGAACGGTTTGAAGCTTTCATTTAAATTAACAATGAGCTATAATTACCCATTTTAAGTCTAGTTTCTAGGAGACATTAATAATCATACATAGAGACTGGATGGATACTTGTTGACCAATTAGGCAATCTATAGCTAGATTTTAGATAATCGCTGTCAGATTTCTGTGGAAAATCTGGTGCATGAATCCTCTTTATGTCTCTAGGCAAATATCTGCCTGCTCATCTTTCAATTCAGTATGCTCCAAACACAAAACCGTGCTCACAGTCCCTCATTTAATTCATAGTCTTCCTTTCCTCCAGATATCTAAGAATGCCGTTTTTGGTATTGTTGCTTTCATTTTGCTAAATTTAATGGATTCTCAAGACCCTATGGTATGTGCTGGATTTTATACCCTCAAAGCATGTGTTAGGCATCTTCTCCTATGTGCATCAATATTATCGTATGTTGACTCTTTCGGACAATTGCCTGTGCATTCACTTGTCTCTCTCATCAGTGTGTAAGTTCTTCACGGTGTAGGTACATTTTCCCCAATATCATTCATAGTCTTAATGTCAAATAACAATGAACTAGATACAAAATAATTGCTTAACAGAGAAATGTTACGTAAAAAAATTAGTGAGCAGATGAAACAGAAATACATTTGAAGCATAGATTAGAGGTAAGAAAATAAACTATTGAATAATTTTATAATATTTGTAAGTTCTCTCAACACTCCACAAATGAGCCACAAAGAGACTTACTGCTCTGATTCACAGCAAGTATTTTGAGATTCACACCCTTAAACAAAACAAACAATAAATGTTAAATGCAAATGTGTAAAATGAATCTTTCTGACTATGCTACAAGAGTAAAGAAGGGTGAGCAAGAAATTTGGATTTGAGGACAAACTGGGAGGTAACACCAATTTCAAGTATATTGTTCAGGTGGGGAAAATGCCATAAATGATAATAGATTGAAAAGATATTGTATGATGTAATGATGTCCAAACTGACTAGACATAAAACCTAAGCAGGAATGGGATTTTAGACTTCAAGTAGAACATGACTGAGCTCTGTTTGTTAAAAGGTCAGATAGTAAATAATATGAAAGCAACTTTAATCAAAGTGTACAGCAGCGGGTATACAGGTATACATATATTTCACTGCATTTTTTAATAAAACAGATATTGAGATAAATTGTATCCCTTGTCTTTTAGTTGTGAGGGTGGGGTACTACTTCCAGTGATGGAAAAAGGAACTGATACAGAAGCATCATCATTTTTCTAAATGATTTTTTGTCACTTATTCTTTAACTATCTTTACAAGTTGCCATGATTTGCTTTGTAGTTCAGTTTCTGTAGACTCAAAGAATTTCACAAATAGAGAGAAAGAAAACTAAAGATTTAGCTTTGAATTATCTACAAGTTTTTTTTTTAAGGTAACCTCTAAGTAAAATTTCTAAAATAAATGTCTGAGTTATATGAAAATAAAGTCTACATCATGTTTTATAAGAAGCATGGACCTAATAAGTATCAATTATAATCATCTCAGTATGTAACAACTACACAATGACTATGAAGTTGATATCTGTGATATTTGAAATGAGGCAGGGAGAGAAAGATGGGGGAGGGGAAGAAGGAGGAGAGGAAGGCAAGGACTATGAAGAAAAAGTGAAAGGAAGAGGACAAAGTGGGAAAAAGGAAGGAAGGAAGGAAGGAAGGAAGGAAGGAAAGAAAGAAAAAAATGAAATGTGTGTTAACAGCAAGGAATCAAGACTATAGATGTTTGTAATGTGGTCAAATTTTAATCCAATTAATGTTTATGTTTTATGTGTCTGCTATTCTACAACTGACTATTCAGTTAGACAAAGATAAAACAGCATTAATAATACTTGGAAGATTTTAGCTCCTCCCCAAACTTTTAAACCATTTACAAAAACACTTTCCTAGAATATTTTCTTAGCATCAAAGATTTTAAAATACAATTTTAGAAAATATTTCCAGCATACTTGACCATTCAATCTTTTTAATCTCTTTCATAGTGATATGGATCTCAAGTAATCACCTCTTCTCTGGCTTAGCCATGATATACTCTGCCATTATTAGTATCTTCAAATCTTCTGACTCATTCCTTCCAAATACAACCCTTGACTTTCTTCACTCCAGAACTCCAAACTAGTACTATATATTTTACTCATTATTCTTACCAAGTTATTGGGTTTTTTTGTTTGTTTGTTTTTTTGTTTTTATAGTTCTTCAATTTTCCCTGCCTACCAGTCTCTAGGCCATGTCAATTATTTTTCATCTATTTCTCTATGATATCATCTAGTGTCATGGTTTTAAATAGCTTCCATGTATTGATGTCCAAGTTTGTATTTACAGAAATTTATATTTATAACTTCATTCTCATGAGTCACCATACTTAGATTGAAAAGTAAACTCAAGGAATAGAAAAACCTCTGCTCAATTTATTTTCTTGAGATATAACAATCCCTGAGTATTCATTTGTTATATTGCACCAGAATATAGTCACAAAAGATAAATAGAAAGTTTACTGCGTTCTTGAAAATGGTTTATCTGAGAGCATATTATTAGCATAGTTTCCCTGTGCAAAGCTTGATAAAACTTACCCAACAATTACAGTGTATCTTTTTTTGGAAGTATAGAACTATCAGATGCTTATAAACAGGTAGTTTACATCTGGAGTTTATAGTTGAAATAAACATGTAAATAATGAAACCTCTAATCCAGGAATGTAACTCAGCAGGTAAAGAGTTTCCTTCAATGAAGAACCCCTATATTTCATAGAGTTCACATTTTAGATGAAGATATTAAAACATCTTCATCACATAGTAATGCAGAAATGTAGGTCTAAAACTCAAAATGCATGTATATAATGAAAAAAGAACCAAGGAAAGAAATATGCGAACTTTTATGGTAAAATGTATTGTCCGTTTCTCTTACCATATTCTTCATGCTTTTCAGGAAAAAAAATATTTTACTGAATGAAACAACACCTCCACAATATTTTTCTATAAATTTTGTTTAATAAATTTAGATTTATTTTTATACTTGTATATATTACTTTTTAAACTATGTACTTTGAAATAATTGCAAAAATGGAATACTGAAACAGTTACTGAACTTTAATTTGCTGCATTTGGCAAAGCTTTGCTTTACTTTTTTGTGTGCACATGTGTATGCACACATTTGTTATGTTATTTGGAAAGCCATTTGAAAACCTTTGAAGCTAAGTTTCAGACATTCTGTGTAAGAACCTATGTACTCTGGGTTACTTCCTACAAAAAAAGATAATTTATGAAATCACAGCTCAGTTACCAAAATCAAGCTATTTTACAGTGAAAATATTAATAACTAATATACATTAAACACTCAAATTTGGAGAAGCGTCTCAGCATTAAACTCTAGGCTATAATAATGTAATCAGTTGGCTTGCCTCTTTACTTTAATCAGGAACTGTTCCCTTGCCTTTACTTTCCAAGATGTTGCAACTCTTAACAGCTGAACTGGACTCTAAGATGTTGCAGAGTGTAGGCTTTTCTCTTCTATACCTTATTATATTAAAATTCAGGTAATACCTTTTGATCAAGAATAAGAAATGATGTGCCTTCTCATTAAGCTAAAAGGAGGCATGCTATGTGTTTGCATCCCATTGTTAGTTATGTTAACATCATTTAGTTAAGATTGTATTCACCATCCTTCCACTATTATAACATCATTTTTATCCCTCTTTTAACTAATGATAAATTGGAAGCTAAGTGGCATATGTGTGTGATTCCTTAAAAAATACAAACAAAAGTTAGTTATAACAAAATAAAGCAATTATTATTTTATCTTATTGTCTATGTTCATGTACTTTGAGTTTGTTAAATGAATTTTCCTATCCTACACATGTAAAAATGTCACATACACATATGTGTCATCATTTTGTTGCTTATACCTTGTAAAGAATACTAAAAATCAAATGTTTAGAAACTTTGACTTCATGGAATTAAAATCTAAAGATCATAAGTCACACCATATAAATTGCTATTAGAAAAATAAGTCATAAAAAGGAGACTTTTAGGAAAAACAAGGGAGATAAGACAGTTAATGAAGGGTACATGTGATGAAAATATGTTGTATGCATGTATGAAACCAATGAAACTCATCATTCTACATAATTAAAGTGGACCAATAAAAAAGAAAAATAAGTCAGGGACAATCTAGATAACATGGTCTAAAACATTAAAAAGAATTAATTTGGTGTGTCAGGTATTGTATGACTTCACTATATAAAGAACTATATATAATAAGAGCATAATAACTTTTAGGCTCTAAGAATTTAGACATCTTCAGTAACAATATATTGATAAATAATACATAGATACTTGGAAACATGCCACTGAAATTATTTTAAAATTATATTGGAAAATATATAACCTACATGCTCTGTAAGTGAAGTATTTTATGAACTTGGGCAATCGAAAGGATACTTTAACTTGTGCAAACTTTCCATCAAGTTAGTAAAGTTTTTGGCTCCTTATTACCAGGTAGAGAGGAGAGCAAGAAAATTGGCTTGAATGCACTGGCAAAACTCTGTTGTCTCACTGCGATTTAGGAAATCACTGAGCTTTGTATCACTTTGAATGAACTGTCATTCTTCCTTCTTAACAGTGCATGAACAGGAATAATGATTTATAATAAGTGGGCTATTCTTTAATAAAAGATTTCTCAGATGGGGGCTAGAGTCGAGAGCTCTGCTCTGCTGAAGTAATCACAGTCGCCCTTGGATGTCCTCAGCACTCAGCCTAGAATCTCAGTAGAAGGAGCAAAGGAATTACATTTATCAAATTTCAATTTTTTTTCTCTCTCCAGTTAGGCAAGCCAGTAAACTATTTTTAACCCTCCAGTATCACTTAGTAAGCAGGTTATGGTATGTATTCTGAAAAACAAAAGTGTATTCTTGAGTACTGAAACTTACTTGAATTTATGCACATGTCATATACATCCCAACACCAAATTAACTCTTAAATACTTCCACTTTGTTTTCCTATACACATCTCACTGAAGTAGCTAAGGTGAAATTTTGGTAAGTTTTATCATAAGAGTATTGTTTATTGCAGATAAATCTTATTAGAACTTGAAGAATAGAGAATATAGCAAAATCAAAATAGTATTTTTAACAATGTCAAATTTTTTCATATATATATTCAGTTAAATCTAAATACGAATTGCTCAAGTATTGTAATTATACATTTACAAGTGTAGTAATCATTTTTTAGACAGTGTAGTATTTCTTAATGCTTACAACTATTTCTCTCTGTTTTTGTCACTTTGGTCCTATGCGCATTTGTGTTTATCTTCAGAATAATAAATAGCTTAAGGTAATATGAGAAGTTGTATTTTTGAAGTTAAGCTAACTAGCAAGTGCTACAGTATTAGAATCCAGAGATAAAGTCTTGAGTCAGTCACTTCACTGCCTTCTCATGCAGCTTCTTGTTTGATACCCCTAAAGGAAGCCAAATTTTGTGGGAATTAATACACCATACTGAGACAAGTGGACACCCTGAGTTACTTGTCTTTATAATAGCTAGATATATCAAATTGTTGTTTAGTTCCAGTTTCCCTCATTATATTGTGCATTTTGTTTTTCACTTTCATCAGTACAAAATTCTATGTGATTGCTATTAGTTATACATAGGTAGACAGGTTACCTTGACTAGTGAATCGAAGAAAATGGGTATTTTGAAAAAATAATGCCACATCACTCACAGTTTCATTAAGTAATGAAGATCAACAAATTTTAAGTAATGAAGATCAACAACTTTGTATATATTTCAATCTTTCTTCAGTGCATGAAATTATGCAAAAACATAGGTAATTTGGTTATAGATCAATGTGAGATGACATTTAATATAAATTGCTTCAGATTATTGTATGTTAACCAGACATCAGTCTCTTAAATTGTAGCCTCTATAATATAAACTCAAGTTGTTTGAAAATCTGTGCCATTGTAAGTATTCCTGAAATATGCATTATTATACTCATACCTTAGTCTGTTCTTAGTCTGTTTTTCCATTGTCTTCAGATTAGAGATTTTCATGAATTTTCCATCATTATCTGAGCATTTATACAATTGGTATTATAAGACACTGCCAGATTATTCTTAAAAAGTTGTAGGAATATACACTGTCACGAATCATACATATAATCCTACTTTCCATATCCTCAAAAGCACTGGATTATGCCAGTTTTATCCACACTTACTTAGTTTCTGATCTGATTTTAGGAGTTTTTTTAATTTTTAATTTTTTTTTAGCTCCAGTAAACCATAACATTTCCTTGGTGTTTTTTTTAACAATATAGCCAACTTATAAATTGTATAAAATATATTTTCCTCTTACACATTGCATTTTTGCCTAGTAGAGAACTTGTTTGTAGTATAAAAATGTTTACCATTTTGATATGTATTTTGTAAAGTTTTACAATCTGTTATTTGTCCAATTATTTAATGATAAAATATTTGGCATAGAATAACAGTATTTTGTCAGACATTTTTATCTGTAATCAAATACAACACTGAACAAAAAAATCAGAGCCAAGATCTCTTAGGGGTAACACAAATGAAGAGAACCTTAAGATTGCACTGGTTTTCTATCTAATGGTAGAGTAGGCTATCCTGAAGGGATTTGGGTATGCTTTTTGCTTAAGAGAGCAAAGAATGATCTTTCAGGTGATTGAGGTGACTGGAATTTGTAGGAAAGATAATCAAATGATCTATACGTCCTTAAACTAAAGCCTAATCTAAAATAAGGGCATAAGTCTGTTCAATTTTGTGATAGCTTGAAAGAAGTAAAGAATCTGCAGAAGTCTGTGGTTAGCAGGAGTTGGCTCATGAAGTTTAGGGAATGAGCCATCTGAATAACATAAACAGAAAGGTGAAACATCAGCTCTTGAAATAGAAGTGAAAACCATTTAGCCAGCAGACTTGACTAATTGTCAAAAATGGCTACGCTAAAAACAATTCAAAATAAATTAAATAGTATTTTATTGAAAGAAGATGCCATCTACAAATTTATAGCTTACACACACACACACAAGCACACACACACACATTGAATGCTACTGCCCAGTACCATTCAACAGAAAACTAGGCATGCAAAACATTGCAGTGAATCCTTGCTCATCTTATTCACTGGATCTGGCAGCATGCAATTTCTGACTCTTCTCCAAAGTCAAAGTGACCATGAAAAGTTGAAATGATTCGGGACATCAAAGCAGGCACAGTACTACAGCTGAAGATATGAAGATGAACTTGTACAACTGTTTCAGAAAGTGGCAAGAATAATGGAATAAATGTGTTTGAAGCAAGGGGGAGTATTTTAGGAGGAACTAATAACAAGGTCTCTTTTACTGTGATACATATTTTAAAAATTAAAAAAAAAAAGAAAGAAAAGAGAGGTTAGAGGTTGAATGCCTGGCTTCAAAGCTTCAAAAGACAGGCGGACTTTCTTGTTAGAAACTAATGTATCTGGTGACTATATTGATGCCGGTGATGATTTGGCATTCTGAAAAATCCCAGCATCTTTAAGAGTTACACTAAATCTCTGTCTGTCATCTATAAATGGAGTAACAAAGTCTGGATGACAGCACATCTGTTTATAATGTGGTTTACTGAATATTTTAAGCCTACTGTTGAGACAGTTAAAAAAAGATTTCTTTCAAAATATTACTCTTCATTGACAATGCAGCTGCTCACCAAGAGCCCTGGTGAGTTCAGTGGGATTGACGTTTGCGCGTCTGTTAACACAGTACCTATTCCACAACTGATGATCAAGGTGTACTTTTGATTGTCAAGTCTTATATTTAAGAAACACAATTTGTAAGGCTCTGCTGATGCTTTTGATAAAATTGGACTAAATAAACTGAAAAGTTTTAGAAAGATTTCATCATTCACCGTGCCATGAAGTGTATTTGTGATTCATGAGAGGAAATAAAAATATTGACATTATTGGGAGTTTGAAAGAAGTTGATTCTCACTCTCATAGACAACTCTGAGGGGTTCAAGACTCCCTTGCAGCAGGTAACTACTGTTGTGGTAGAAATATCAAGACAATGAGAATTAGAGGGAGAGTCTGAAGATTTGCCACAAGTTGATGACAAATTTTAGTGAATGAGCAATTGCTTCTTATGGATAAGCAAAGAAAGCAGCTTCTTGGAAAATCAACTCCAATACTCTTGGTGAAGATTCTACAAACAGCGTTGTGAGGAAAACAATGACTTAGAATATTATGTATATACTTGATGAAACCGTGGGAGGGTTTGAGAAGATTAACTCCAGCTTTGAAAGAAATTCTGGTATGGATGAAAAACTATCAAATAGCACCACTTACTAGAAAAAAATCTTCCCTAAAAGGAAGAGTCAATCCATGCTGGACACTCACTGTTGTCTTTTTCTAAGAAACTGCCACAGCTTACCTCTCCTTCCACTACCCCCCACCCTGATCAGCCAATGGTCATCAACCTTGGACAAGATCCTTCACCTGTAAAAGAAATTATGACTTGCTGAAACATTTTAGACTTGCTTAGAATTTTAAACTCTAAATTATGCACCGTTTTAGGCACCTTTCTATTACACAGTTAACAAACTATCATATATCATAAATGGTACTTTTGCATGCAATGGAAAATAAAAAAATGTGTGGTTGAGTAGGTATAATATTCAGGATATTGCAATGCTGTGAAATAAAACCACAGAATCTTCATATTATGTTTGGACCCCCCTGTGCTGTTTTCACAAAGGTCAAATCACGTCAGATCAATCTCAGAATGCATGATTATTGTTAAGAGAGAAATGACTATATTTTTATTAACTATGCTTTCTTGGTACATTCTCTATATCTTGAAATTATTCCTCTAATATAAGTAAAATTTTGAGTCCTTGGATCAACATGTCTCCAATCTCTCTACTCTCAACTTCTGATAATCATCATTTTCCTTTTTTTCTCTGAATTTTGATTTTTAGATTTCAGATACATGTGAAGTCATACGTTACTTGTTGTTCTGCAAATGGCTTATATCATTTGACATGTTTTCCAAGTTAATTCAAGCTTTCATAGATGATACAATTTCCCTCTTCATTTAGGTTGAATAGCATTCCATTGTGTACGTGTGTATATCTTTTCTTCTTCATTTATTCATCCACTAATGAACATGTAGCAAGAATCCATATATTATAAATTTGTAGTGCATATATCTCTGAAATATTCATTTCATATCATATCAGCATGGGTATGGGATCTTACTGTAATTTTGTATTTAATTTTTGAGATAATTTAGATTTACGTATATTATGTATTAGGTTCTAGAAACATTTGATAACATTATCTGGAAATGCATATAATTTTGTCTGGTATTTTATAATAGTTTTACATTTCTTTTTTGTTGCATTTGTCAGAAATTGCAAAATAATATTGAAAGATATGTGGTTTTAGTAGGTTTCCTGAATATTTTCCTTAGGCATTGCATAGCTTCAATGAGAAATATATATTGCTTTGGTTATATTGCTTCCTATCTAATTTGAGTAACAACTAAGCAGCTTAAATTAATAACTAAGAGATTTACAAATTAAAATGCATAAATATAAATATTTTAATATGCTGAAAATAATTCTTTTTCCAGCAGTAATTGAACAGTGAGCTTTCTTATGCAGCAGAAAACACTCTGAATAGGATATTTCAAATGTAAATTTTAGAAAACATTAAAAAGCCACAACAGTTGTCTTAGAAAAGTGAATGTAATAATAGGTCAATACACATCACCTCTAGGTATCCACAGATCAGGATTTTCCAAAGTATTCACAGTAATACCTGTGGTTTTTTGAATTTAGTTTGTATAATCTTCCTACTATTCAATTAAGAATTAGAATCTTTTCCGCTCATTCTTAAAGATTAACAAGACTTTCTGATTGTCACCTTAATTAAGGGAGGAAGTAATGCTTCTGAGCTAGAGTACGGACAGCAAGATTGTTTCTGTGTAACCGAGGTCTCTAAGTGCAGCTGTCTTCCTTTTCATGTCTCCCTGCGTCTGTCTATCTCAGCTGACAGAAGCACATTTGTAACCAGGAGCTTTGTGAGGAAGCCCACGCTCTGTGGAAGGTTGCAGGATCATGTTCCAGTATAAAGCTAAAGTTTTCACCAATTCCCAGCACCAAGAAAAAAATAGTGAGCAAACTTTCGGATAATTCTAGACACTGGTCATTTATTATTCGTGAATTTTTAATCGCTTATAAGAGACCCTAAACATCATGGACTGTTGACACCTTGACCCTACTTCACCTTACGCAGATTGAGAAGCCACGTGACCTGTGAAGGGAGTATTGGTATTTTGTAGTCCTGCATTCAGGTAAGTCAGCATATAACTAATAGACACCAAGCAAGCAGGGGAAAGAAAACTTTCACAAACATAAAAAGAAAAGACTACATAGGTTCATCCCTAATTAAAGAAACAATATTTTGTTTGTTTGTTTGTTTGTTTGAAAAACACATGAGGGAGAGAATGAAGAGAACACATACCTTGAGCTCATTCTTTGCTACCTCTACTTCCAGCTTCTGATAAGGATCAACATTGTTGGAACTCAGGTGAGAGACCAAGGCCAAGAGCCTCATTGATGCAGTTGGTATGGGTGCTGGAGTGGGTGAAGTATTTCTTCAGGCACAAATTAATGATTCGAAGCACAGGTAATAGAAAGTCAAAGAGGTATACATAAGAAGCAAAAGTCTCCTTTCCACCACATTTATAGTTTTTAGCTGAACTTTACCACCATTTATTATCTTTATTTATTAGGTATTCATTTAGGATCTATTTTTCATTTAAATAAGAGAAACCATGTAAAATTATTTATATATGTATATATATATATATATATATATATATATATATATATAAATTATACAGCCTGATCAAGTGAAGTTTAAGAAAGCAAAGTAAATTTGACCTAGGAAAATCATTTACTATAATTCAGTATATTAAACCTAGTAGATAAAAACTATGTGACCACTCCAATTCATATAGAAAAGTACTTTCACAAGATAAGACAACTACTGACGATTTAAAAACAAAATGAAACTTTAAGAAAAATAGAAATGTGAGTAAATATCCTCAACTTGATCATGGGGGGGTCTATGAAAAATTATAACTAAGACATCTAATAGTGAGAACTGAAGTACATCCTATATAATATGAGGAATAAATCAATGCGTCCTACCACCATTTCTAATTATCATTGTGATAGAAATTGTGTCCATTGCAATAATACAAGTTAAAAAAAAACAGATAAGGAGTTTGAAAGTAAGAAGAAAACATGATTCTATTAGTGATCATAGACATCATGAACAACTTACAAAAAATTTCCTAGAAATAAGTCAATGAGTCATGTTTCAGAATATAAATAGTGTATTAAAAGATCAAAGATATTTTATACATTAGAGAATGGAAATTTTGCTTCAACAAACACAATGTATGAAAGATATGCTAAATGTCTCATAGGTACATGAAAAATTGTTACATATCATTAGTCATCTGGAAAATAAAAACTAAATTCATTATGATATAAAAATAATTTTTTAAAAAAGTAGATTACTACTAGTTGAAGGATGCAAAGCCTCCAAACCTTTCGTACTTTTCAGAAATAATATATATCACAAACATAATACACTGTATATGTATACATATACATTTATAAACAATAAAAATTCTTTAGAAAATTGACTTCTATTTAGACTTAAACATAGCATACATGATACAGCAATTCTATTCTTAGTAGTTCATATAAAACAAATAAAAATATGCTTTTAAAAGACTTGACAAAATTAGTCATAGTACTTATCTCTTTTATACTGTTTAAAAAAAGAAAAGAAAAACTCTAAAAATAATCCCAGTATTTATCAACAAGAAAAATGGGTAAATCTGCTGTATTGTATTATAATCTACTAATAAAAAAGAAAGAGCAACTATGGATAAGTGTAATATCATGCATGAATCTCAAAAATGTTATGATACAAACAGACAGCCAAACAGTTACACTGTATGGTTGCATTAATTTAAAATCCAAGATTATGAAAAACTAAACTATGTTAAATAGAAATCAGATCACTTCTTTGTTGTGGTTTAATAAAATCCTAAGAAAATTTTTTATATGATAGAAATATGTCCTAATATGTATTTGTTAAAACTAAATGAATGAATTAAGCTGCACTTAAGAGCTAAACATTTAGCTGAAAGTAAATTGAACTCAAAGTAAGGGAGAAGGAGGAGAGAGAAAAAGAGGAGGGGAAAGAGAGAAAGAGAGTGTGTCAAAACAAAGCAAAGAAATAAAGAAGATAATCACTTACAAAGCCCACCTAGTAATGCAGAAAATATTTGCCAAATATTTTTGGCTAAATAATTTTATCTGAACATTAAAAAAACAATCTATGCCACAGTCACATCCACTTCAATTTAGGCTTTCTCTGTTGGGACCACAAATTATAAATCGACATAGAATCTGTCAGAGGTCCTCCTTGCCCTGCCTTGGCGGCCAGTTTTGGAAAGCGGAGATCCTGCCTCCTCTCAATCAATGGGGTGATGCTCACAGAGCTGGATGAAGTCTTCTGAAGATAATCCAGGGAAAACTTACACCCACGTATGGGGGTGAGTCTTAACTTGTTTCTTTTATGATGTGAAACTTGCCCATTGGACCTTTACTTCTGTGCCGTTCCAGGAAAAGCACTGCTTCTCTCCCCCTGCCCTGGCTAATGAAATAGTGCAGCTGGAGATTCTTGGTCTTTGTTCCCAAAGAAGATTGACCTTCCCAGAGCTCTATTTCCTTGCAATTCCTGTCTCATCCACTTCTTTCTGCCGTGCTCTGCAACTCTGGGCAGGAGACTGGGACTCACTGCAGGAGTCCTTTATAATTGGTGCCATGAAATGTCCCCAATAGGTTCACTGGGAAAAAAATGTTTGGCAAGAGTAGTAAAAACAATTTTCTGGCCACATCTACTCATAAGTGACAGCTAAATCTGACAGAATGATATTGGTGGAAGCAGGCTCTAAGTAGTCTGTGTGTTCTTTTAAACTAATTTTTGAAATGTGTTCCTCTGAGGACTACTCTCTAGAATATATAACCACCCCCAAAAATAAAAAAATTTAAATAACTGAAGTTAAAGACTCAGTCAAGAAAGGGGCAAGAGCAATTAACGAACACTTCACAGAGAAAAAAGTACAAATGGTCAGCAATATATGAAAATATGTTCAACATCTCTGGCCATTAGAGAAATGCAAATTAAAACAACTCTAAGATTGCATCTTACTCCAGAAAGAATGAAAATCACTAAGAAATCAAATGATAACAAATGCTGACAAGACTGTGATAAAGAAGTAACCCTTCTACAATGCTGGTGGGAATGTAAACCAGTACAACCATATGGAAATCGGTACAGAGATTACCATATGACCCAGATATTCTGCTTTTAGGTATCTTCCTCAAAAAGATTAAGACATCATACTACAGTGATAAATGCCAACCAATGTTTATAGCACTGCAATTCATAATAGCTAAGTCCTAGAAGCAGCTGTATACCCCTCAACAGACGATTGGATAAAGGAAATGTGGTATCCACATATAATGGAATACTACTTGGCTTAAATGGATACACCTGGAAAATACAATGTTGAGTGTAGTAAATCAAACATATTTTTGTTTGTTTGTTTGTTTTTTTGTTTTTTGGAGTTTTGTTTGTTCATTTTGTTTTTGTCTTTTTGAGACAGGGTCTCCTTATGCAGTTCACGCTGGGCTTGAGCTCACTTTATAAACCAGGCTGGTCTTGAACTCACAATGATTCTCCTGCCTCAGCCTCTTGAGTGCTGGCATTACAGGTATGTGCCACCACACCAGGCTACACAAGTTTAAATGTGGTATGGTATCTTGCATTTGAATGAGGCAAAGTACAAACAGAATAATAAAGGATAGATACAAGAGGATAAGGGAATGGATCTCTTGCAATGGGGAAGTGTCCTCTGATGTGTAACTGAACTGTTAGGTCTAAAGCAAAAACACTAAACTCTGGGGGACAGCTTGAAACAGGGACTTTGATCACCTTTCATCTAAGGTGCCATTTTCGATTTCATCTCTGAGAGTGATTTTGACCTTGAAGATTAAAATATGGTCTGAAAAGTAGAGTGCCTCATTATAACTCACATAATAAAATTAACAACTTTTCTTAATTAGAAAATATAAAGAAGACATAGGTATTGTCCTAACGACCAACTGTTCAAGACTTTGGGGACTTAAAAGCAAGATATACTATTCAGACTTACGATTCTCCACTTGGATTTATGACCTGCCTTTGTTTTTTTTGTACACTTCTGTATATCTTGTTTATAGAACTGGGCAAGAGGTTAGTTCCAGCAATCTTGCAGACATCTAACTCAGTATGCCTTGTTTATACAGTACTGTAATTTTTGCTGATTGTACTTTATATTACTGTAGCTTTTTGTTATACATTACAGTACTTCATGTAAGAGTTATACTAATAAAAACAAAGCCATCAAGTGGGAACTTCCTTTGACTATTTCATTGTTCCAGGTTTTGTAGTGTACGTACTCTACATAATTCCTCATTTAGCAACCAATCTGTTTAATCACCAGTTGCAGGTACATTACTTTGTCATTAAACCAGGGGTGTCTGTATCACATTAAGTAGAAGCTCTGCCTATATTTGTTGCAGAAAACAGACCAAACATGAGAAGAAATGGCACCAAGTTTTAAGGACCTGTGGGTTTCTGACTCGAATTTCTCGAGAAGAGTCAGAGCCCCACTCGGGCAGGATTTAAAGGTTTTTAAAGGGGAAAGTAAGCAGGAAGTTACAAAAGGCAAATTCAGTGCATATGATTGGAGGGTTTGGTGGCATCATGGGATACATCATAAGGCTATCAATTATACAAAGCATACAGAGAAAAAAGTGTTCTGTTACATTTTAAGTTACATTTAAGGCCATTAGCACCAGTCATACAAGGGAACATTTAAAGTTGCATTTCAAGGCCATCCATTAGACAAGCTTACACAAAGAGAGGAATGTTCTGTTACCAGGTTTAATGTTCTGTTACCAAGACACATCCCTTTAGTCTTGATGCTCATTCTGACAGGCTTTTATTTAAAATTTTAAATACCCTTTCATATTCACACATCCTAAATTATTGGAAAAATACTAAACATCTTCCTTACTCTTTGTTTCTATTCTTTCTTGAAACCTAATGATTCATGATAACATTTTTTATTATTTACCCATAATATAAAGCTCAATATAAAAATGCCCTAACACTTCTACATAGTGAAAGACACAGCTTCCACCTAGAAACAAGAGCTAATCCTTTCGGAATCTTTGGAACACATGCAGTGGATACTTGCACTACAAAACCTTGTGTTCTAACTATGGCTGTTATCAGTTAGTGCCTACCTGTATGAAGACAGGCAGTTTATTTAGCAATTGTGAGGTTTAGCTGTCTCATAATTTTTCAAGTCATAACAACAAGCAGGATAATGTATTCAAATTGCCTAGCATATAAAAATACCTGCCTTATGATCACTTAAACTTTTGTACATTCCTTTATTTTGTGCTTTAGTCTCTAACAGCATAAGAAGATTGTACTTGATAGTTAGTATATGAATTTGATTTCATAGCAATCATTTGTTGGAATTTTTTTCATTTGTATTTCTTGAAATTTTGTTGAGAATGACAAAAGAAACATTAGCAAACCCCAAATATTGCGTGCAATCCAATAACACTATTGGAAGGACTCACTGCTCCGTCCCCGTTTATACAGTTGGTGTGAGAGGTTATTCCTTGAAATCTTGCAGACATCTAACTCAGTAAATTGCGTTACAACTTCCCAGTCCCAAAGTCATGATAATCTGAAGTTGCCAAGAAATATCAGCAAGATGAAATGTTGCATAGTATTCTTTCAACCAAAATGTATTAGTTTCACACTTGTGGCTGGATTCTACAGTATAAAAATAAGTCATATTTCCTGACATTATGTATATGTGTATGTATATGTATTTGTTAATTCCTCACATCAAGTGACATAATCATCTGTTTTAAGAATATCTTCCCAGGAGTTCTCTCCTCACCTGCATTTTTATGAGGACCTTTGCTACTTTCCCCACTGTGCATCTCAATGTGCCCAAGAACAGTGTCTTCAAACTGAGATAGAATAACCTCAAATCGAATAATTACTTGGAATAAAGTAAGGAGGCACATGAATCTGTCTGAGAGAATCTGAAATAGATTCCTAGATCAATTGTGTAATTTTAGCTGAAGTTCGACTTCTTGTTATAATTCACAATTTTCTTATACTGATTTCAAAACATATCTGCTGTACAATGCAAATACTACTACTACTCAGGAGTAGAAATTCTGGGCCTCTAAAAGTCCAATTTAAAAATTGATGTTGCTGTTAAGAAGGAAACAGAGTCTAATCAATTGGTAAAAATTCTTCTGTAATCGGGAAGTATCTATGTACCCTATTTCAAAAAAAAATATTGGCTGGGTGTTTAGCTTAGTAGCTCATGCACTTGCCTGGTGAGCACAAGGTCGTGAGTTTGATCCCCAGTACCCCTGCCAAAAAAAATTAAAGGAAGACCTTCAAAAGAGTTGTAAATTGATCAATAATTTTAAAGGTAAATCATAAAAGACATTTCTTTGTGATTTTCTTTTTTTCTGATTTCAAATGACTTTGTAGCCTCTTTTGTTTTTATTTTAATGTTATTGTTTATTAGTACACGTTGACACCACGTGTTTCCATTTCTTGTGCAGAGTTGGTGCACATACGTAACACAGCTAAACTCCTTTTCTCCTCCCTTTCCCTCTTTCCCTGCCCCTCCCTCCATTTCTTGATCCTTTTCCTAATTGAGAAACGTCTATCTCCCTACTTCCTATTATCTATCTTTTTTTTTAATATATATTTTGGATTTCTCATACAAGAGAAGCCGTATGATATTTAAGGAACTCAGTAGCTAAAATATAAATTAGCATTTTCAAAAGCAAATCTTCTTTTATCTGAATTTGTTGTCTTTTATTTGAATCTATTTCCTCAAAGAGGAATATTTGAGAGAATTAAGGGTTCACAGCAAGTACTAAGTTTGGCATTAAGAAATATTAATGTATGAATGACTAAGTATTTGAAAGATAAAACCCTTCATGTTTCTTAAAGTGATATATTCTGAATGAAATTGTTCATTTTAATGTTATGTTTAATATTTACTTAAAATTAGTATGTTTATAGTTATATGTTAGTTTATAAATTGCATATCAATTTTAGCAATTTAACTTAATCTTGAAGAAATTATTTAACATTAAGAATATTATGTTCTCAAGATAATGAAGGATAAATTAATATGTGTACATAATTTTGCCACATATCAATATAGGATAATTATGAGACATTCAATTGTAATATTTTATTACACTAAATTTCTTCATTGAAAGTAAAATGAACATAAAAATTCAAATAGAAAACAGAATTGGGAGAAATTTCTGATTTTTAGAACACTTTGTGTAGCTATCTGCAATGGGACACGCCTGTGATCCCAGAAATTTGCTGAGATGAGGATCCCAAGTTCGAGTCCCACCTGGGCAGCTTAGCAGGACCCTGTCTCAAAAATTTAAATATATGTATATAAATCATATGTTATAAAGGAATAGGGAGGAAGGTCAGTGTGAAGGCCCTGGGGTCAATCCCATAATGAGAAAAAAAGTAGTTTATGAATACTTTATGCCTACATCATTTAAAAGTAGTTTATGAAAGATTCCAGACATCCCAAAGTCTTTTACACTAGCCACAGTAGAATTTTAAGATTTGCCACATTAAAATATTTATTTTCTGTTTTGTCATACATTTTAAATTCCAATATTCTTACACTACACTGACATTATTTGTAGTACAAGTAAGCAAAAAAAATTCTCTGTTCTGTAAGACATAACTGTATAAACCAAAATTACAATATTATATATTCGTGTAAAATGTTGCAAGATTATGTCAGAAACAAATCACATCTACCACACCAACTTCAGCAAAACAGAGCCAAGTGATTTGTTTTTAGTCTATGTTATACCTCTAGTTTTTCAACTCCTTTAAAACCAAGCTGTCTAAAAACACAGAAAATACAGGAAGAAGGAAAAAATCACTCTGATAATAAGCTGAGTGGATGTTCCCTAGAAATCACATTTGAAATAGCATTTAATATGTGAATGTGATGTCTCTTTTTGTGTAGGAAACAGGTGTGGTTACCTTAGACTAAGGAGAATGATTAAAAAAAAAAAAGAAAAAACTGCCAACCATGAAAAGGCAGGGAAGATGTACTTACCTACAATAACTGTTAGATGCGGAATAGCACAAATTTTCTCACATTAGCATGTGTGCAATCAATTACTTTTAGAAGTGTAAATTGTGCTACAACATTGTTTATAAAGAGAAACTGTTATTGGGGCTATTGCCAACTTTGTCTTTCAGGCATTTGGTAAAATAATATTGTAAGTAAGGTGTCACAAATTAATTCTTCTATAGAAAAATGTTTTAAGACAACCTATATAGTTGGTGTTTTAGATCTATATAATTGTAATGCATTTATCTTTGAAGAAAATCGATTTTTATTGAGAATTGTACAATCTAAGAACTACAATTGCTTGCTTCAGGAAACCTTTACATTGAAGATTGTAAACTAAACAAATACATCACTTTATTCTCTATAAATCTATGCAGATCAATTTTAGCCAGTGGATAATTTGCATCAGCAAAAATTTTGTTTATCAAAATTTGTGTGCTTATCAAGATTCACCACAGTTTTTCTATGAACTACTCATAAGCAAAGATGATTCATCAAATTTTATTCAACCACAGTAAACTCAGAACTTTAGAAGATCCTCTTTAAACCACATTATCTGGGGTCCCTATTCCATAGAACTCTTCCTCCCCAATTCTAAGAAAACGAGGAGACCATCAGTGAGTCTCTCTCCCTAGTGCAGTGGGTCTTAGTGAACTTGGTTGTGTATCTCTGTATATCTCTAGTGAGTTGTGTTTGTAGCAGATCCATAGCAGGTCCTTAACAGGTTGATAATGTGCAGGAAGTTCATCTATAAATACATAAATATTTATGTTTTCTAGAATACATTCAAATTGTTGGTAGCAATGAATTTTTAATTATTTAATATTAATAAGCAAGTTGCTCAGATTAGCAATATAGAAAGAGGAGGTTTGTATGTAGAATAGTGTAACTTATAAAAAATTAATATTTCAAAGCAAACTAAAGTGTCAAATCTCATAAACTAACACTCTTATATCACTATTAGGAAACAATGTAGATACTTAATATTTCAGTATTTTTCCTATTACAAAAAATCTGTCTTTTTTCATTAGTCATGTTGCTTCTAAATGTATACAATGTTAATTGCTGCTGAGTGCCTCAAGTGCTATGTGAAAGGTTTTAGATCACTGTTGGTCTAAAACTGAAAATTTAACAGCTCTCAGTCACATTTCACCCCATTGCCACAACATAGATCCTGCCTGAGTAGGATCTACTTCCTTTTGAAGTGTGTTATGTAAACACTCAAAATTTTCACCATGAAGCTTGAAGATATCCAGATGTTCCCACTGTTAAATTTTTCCTCACCCCGTGTTGGACAAGTATTGGACATGGCATCCAAATTCTGCTAATAAAAATCTTGATTTTTGGTATTATGGAACTATGATAGAAACCCAGATTTACATACTGATTTAAGTAATAATACCTTGGAAACATAACTGAGTATCTCTTGCTATTTAGATGCTTGAAACTGTCTGATTACTACTTCGGCTGTGATGTTTTATTAGCAGCCTTAATGTCCTCAAATTGTAATCTATTAAGTAAGCTACTCAAGTCTATGACTATTTTCTACTTGTTTTCATTCAGTAAACCATAATAGTTTCTACTTCTTCCAACTAATAAATTTTGATCCATTAAAAATTTAATATAAATACAAGTTTATAATTTCTGTGCTCCATAAATAATTTGACGATATATTTTATGTTTACCAATATTTTGATTATTATTTAATTTGAAAAAATTTGGCTTACATAATTTAACTTAATGGCAAAAAACATTAATTTGTTCAAGAGTAGAAAATAAAGACATATCAATATTTTTTGATGATTTTTGTTTCTGTTGACTAAAGGTATGATTTATCAATTTAGGTAAAAATATCTTTTTATCGAATGGATGCAGTCTCATTATCTCTCAATATTTGGGTAAAATATGGCCTACATTTATACTTAAAATTTTTATATGTGTAAGTGGAAAAGATTTAAAGAAAGGAATTATCTTTGTAGGGAATATAATAACTTAATTTTAAGGAATATAATAACTTAATAGATGACAAACCTTCAGCTTTGTATAATAGCACAAAACTACTGACTGAGTTGATTTCAGCAGAGAGTGAGAGATAGGTATCTAATTTCAATGCTATGCATACAGATATCCAATTCCCCCAGTACCATTTGTGACAGAGGTTATTTTTAATATATTTTTGTACCATTTTTCAAAAAATCAAATGACTTTAGGATTATGGGATTGTTTCTATGTCTTCTGTTCAGTTCCTTTGGTCAAGATGTGTATTTTGTGTCATAACTCTGCTGATTTTATTCCAGCAGCTTGATATCTGGTACTGAGATGACTTGTACTCTGGTCAGTTTTCTCAAAACACAAGGAATGATAAACCTAGATATAAAACCAGAAACTTTCAAACTTCTGGAAGATAACATAGGGGAAACATTTGAAGCCATAAGCACAGGCAAATCCTTTTGAACAGAACTCCAAAAAATAAGAACTATCAGAAATTGACAAATGAGATTATATCAAATTAAAAAGCTTCTGAACCTCAAAGGAAGCCATCAATAAACTGAAAAGGCAACCTACAGAATGAGTAAAATTTTTTGTCAGGTACTCTTCAAATAGAGGACTAGAATCTAGAATATATAAAGAAGAATATCTAGAATATATAAAGAAGTCAAAAAACCAACTCTGCCCTAAAAGTGATACGATCAAAAATGTGGCAACAAACTGAATAAACACTTGTGTGGAGAGGTACAAATAGCCAAAAAGTGCATAAAAGACTGTTCTACCTCTTTGGCTTTTAGGGAAATACAAACCAAAACTATTCTGAGATTCTATTTACTGCAGTCAGAAGGATTATCATCAAGAACACAAAAAGCAACAAACACTAATGAGGACGTGAAGTGAATTAAACCCATCTATATAGTTGGCAGGAATGCAAACTACTACAATCACTTTGGAAATTCCCCAAACAACCAAAAAGAGAAATTCCACTTGACCCATCTGTATCTCTTTGAGTACAAATAAAAAGAAACACAACATAGTCTAGTGATGTCCTCTTACTAATATTCATAGCAGTAAAATTCCTAAATATGGTCTGGAAATAGCCAAGATGTCCATCAACAGATGAATGAATAAAATATAAAACAATAAAACAATAAAATATTCAGACATAAAGGGGACTGAAATCATGTCATTTGCAGAAAAATGGATAGGATTTTGGGCCATAATGCTAAGCACAATAAGTTGGACACAGAAAATTAAATATCTCATGGATTTTTTATCTGAAAAATCTAAAATTTAATGAATAAGTATGTGAATGAATTAAAGGAGGTGTGGTAGGAAACTAAAAGGCTGATTTTTGGAGATCAGTAACAAGATCAGGGAGGGGCAACAAGTGATGAAAAAAAGCATAAAAGGATTAAAAAATCAAGATGTGTTATGTGTATCAGTTCTCCAAAACAAACATCACTATTTTGTCTTGCAAATACACACTAACATAAGACAAATACATTGAAAAACACTACAAACATTGCAATACATATGTGAATGCATATGGTCATATCTCAAAAAATGTACATAGAGAAACAATTGAAATTGAGACAAAGAAAAATTCAGACAAAATAGAAATTAGTGAATATGAAATTGATTCAATTATAGACAATAGTTGTTCAGTCTTTGACTTGATTTGTCTAAAATACCTTTTGTATTTGCTTATGGAAAAATGTTTATAATGATTACATATTAATAATATCATCCAAAGAGTTATATAGATTGAAAAATTATATTTGACTTTTTTTTTTTTGCACTGGGTATTGAACTCATGACCTTGTGCTTGCCAGGCAGGCAATTAGGCCACTGAGCTAGATCCCCTGCTCATATTTGAAATTTTTTAGGTACTAAGTTTAATCACATTTTAAATATGTGTAGCCATATCACTTTCTCAAAAAATTCATTGCTATTTAAGAAACATTATTTTAAATAATTCTTTCATGTACAAGTTTGTATGTAGCATGAATTATTTAGAACAAAGTTTTACACCAAAGAATTTTATTCTCCTAATTTACTTCGCTTTTAAGGTTCAGAAACAATGTGTAAAAGACAATAAAGAAGAAAGAAGAGTTTAGAAGTCCATGTAAGAGAAAAAGTACTTTTCAGAAGTGAACACTAAATAAACCATCTGTTTTAATCACTCACTCATAATCTCTTTCAGTGAGAATTCATGAATTTAAGCATGTATACAAAATAAAAAATAAAATGACCAGCTGTCTGTGCGCAAGCCATTAAATATGAATTACTTATAGAATACAACAGAGTAGGTAAACAGGGTTTAAGAATAGAAACATTCTATCTTCACAAAAAAACAAAAGAGTTCAGAATTTTACTTAAAGTTATCCATATCCAGGATAATTCATACTATAAAATTAATATGTCAATGTTTTGGATAATTCTATGTATCAACTAAAACTCTTACCTTATTTTCTTGTAACTGTAAAACATTTGAAATGTAATGTACTATCTTACTAAGACAACATAAAATAAAACACATATTCTATCTCAAATTCAGAGAAAAGAAAGGAAAAAGAGGCACTACATTTGGACCTAAAATCCAGCCCACCGTATGTCAAGGCCCGTGAGTTGAAGACTCAGTCTCCATTTTGGCACCACAGGAAGGGGGAAACCTTCAAGAATTGGACTTATTGAGGGAAAGTTGGGTCACCGTGGAGTGTGCTTTTGAAGGAGATATTGGGAACCCAGCCTCTGCCCCCTTCCTTGCCGCTGTGAGAAGAGCAGCTTGCTCCGGCTTCTGCTCACACTGTGAAGCACCGATTCACTGCAGACCCGAAAGCAATGGAGCCAACCAACCAAGAGAGACTTCAAGTAAATCTTTCCTCTTTTAAAACTGACCATCTTTGGTCTTTGTAATGAAAAAGTGATTTACCAGAAAAAGGAGAGAAACAGAAAGTTAGGGTGCAATGGCAAGCACAAACACCGAATCCAAACCCTGGATGTGGAGGCAGATTTATTTTATGTCAACAGGCACTGATATTCATTCCTAGAATATCAGGCCCTAATCTCTGGTGGTCTAGGGCTTATATGGTATAAGCAAGCAGAAGTACTGAGGCACACTGGCTTGTCAGTTGGGGATTGGTTCTTGCAATATACATCATAGTGACCAGTTATGCATCACAGTCCAGCTGTTTCTAGGAGACCAGAAGCAACCAGAATTGGAACAGGAACCAATACCTGGGCAACTAAGAAACTGAAATATTCTTGGGGGGGTGCATTTTCTGTTACAAGGGGAAATGGAAAAAATAATACAGATTGAGGAAATGGATGACATCAAATGAGAAATATTTATTTAGGGTGACAGGAAACCTAATGAAAAAGAATGGTCTGTAAAATCTAAATTAATACTGTACATCAGCAGGTGAGAGTTGAGTCAAGCACTAAATCTTTCTCATCCTCTTCCAATTTCTACAGCTGAAATTTCCAGAGATAGGTAAACTATCAAAGGCCAAGGCAAAATGCACAAGGGGAAGGCATCATTGACTTACTGAGTGCATGATTTGAATGTGCTCACACTGACTCATAAAGCACTGATATGATAGATAAGTCTGCACTATGTGCCAAAGAAATAACCAATTAACTAAGAATATATTTGAGAAAACCAATGGAAAGCTTTTTCTTTATTACCCTGCCATCCCTAAGCTATTTTGTAGTAAATAGTTGACCCTTTTCAAATGTTAACAAGAATTTCAAAGGAATCCAAAAGTATACATGTATCGCAGGGGAAAAGGAACATCAGTTAATGTAAGATAATCTCTCTCAAAGAAAAAAATCACTGTATTCCATGCAGAAGCTTACAGGATATATTTTTGAAGAAAATATGGCAAAAATAACAAAATTATAGAAGATATGATATAGTTGAATGAATAAAAATATGGAAGCAAATTTCTAAAATCCCCAAGGGAGACAAAATTGAGGTGTATATATATTGTGAAGAAAAAAAGAAAAGAAAGAAAGAAAGAAAGAAAGAAAGAAAGAAACTACATAATAAAACTCATTGAAAGTGATAATATCAAAAGAATTAAATTGACTTACATGAAAATAAACAATAAATCAAATAGAACAGAATATTGCCTTTCTATTTTGTTGATCAACTGACAAAAATTTTTACAACGTTTATAAATATTTCATAGTGTCATATAAGCTGGGGAAAAAAGTATTTTAAATTACATTTTTTTTTCTAAAATCGTGAAGTGGCACTACATTTTCAAGTGAATAACACAAATGACCTTTACATTTTCTGGTAAAGTTACCAAAACTTTGCAAATAGAGACAATCATGTGTGTCTCTACACAGGAACACAACAAAAGAGAGCAGATGTTGTATATTGAGTTATTTAGTGCTAACTGTGACAATTGTAAGTACAAAAACATGTCACCCAAACTGCCCTGTAAAAGTGGTATCATGGCCTTAGGGAATGCCTGTTCAATGTGGTTTCCACAATGTCTGTTTTGTGGCTGTAGGTGGGGGTTTGGCCGTGGAGATTTGATGTACATAATGTCTGTTTTATACCAGAAAATGTACAGATACAACTAAATTTGAAACATATATGTAACTCAGAAAAATCAAATGTTATGTTATTTTTTTTCACATTTTAGTTATGCATACATGTTTCTTGTTCCTACAATTTTTTTTTAGTTTCACAAAGGGATATATTTGAGATTTTCTGTTTTGTTTTTATACACAAATATAATCCAATTTTCTGTTATTGCATTATATTTTATCTATATCTAGGAACAGAAAAAGATTTATAATGCTGTTATCCAAAACTATGTGCAACTATTTGGAAGTAAAGAGATTTCACATGATACTTTAATCTCATTTCATTTTTTATTTTGTTCAGTATTTTCCTAAGTGGCACATGTTTATTTAAAAATGCAATAAATCTCTTTTAAAGGCCATGTGTTACATAATTGTATAGAAATACTTCCTCTGGAAGATAAATTATTAAACTAGTAGGCCAAATTTTCAAGCATATTCTTTTTTAGCTCTACTAGTAGCAAGAAAAAAGAGGTTTTTATTATATTCAAAATTCACATTATTAGCTTTTAGTCACATAAATAATATGTGCATTGTCTTTAAAAGTTTTTAGCTTTATTGAATAGTGTTTATTTTCATTGTATGGTTTGTAAAAATTTTCCCCATGTTTCTTTATTATTTCATGAGAAAAAGTGACCCAAGTACCGGAAACATTATCTCAGATATTTGAGAATGAAAATTGTGGAAAAGCAACTGGTCCTTTTAAAATTTCAGAACATTAATTTGATGAATGTGTTAATCACTACTGAACAGTGTAGAACAGAAGAAACCATTGTATCTTACCTCAAATAAATGTCTACTCGCGTTATCTGTCCAGTATTAATGATCAAGCTTATAAAATAGAAATATTTACTCATTCGTTCCTGAGATCACAGATATTTCACTGAAATTTCATAAAGGTCTACTACACACACAATTAAACATACTTCACTTGCTGCAGAGTACCACTTAAACCTAGAAGTATGCAGAGATATATTGAGATTAAATTTAAATTCTTAAAAAATGAACTGATCAATAATTAATGGTTCCTAATTTTATACTGATTGAAACTTTGGATATATAAAATGTGAACTTGAAAAATCACGTCTCACGTGAAATACTGCGGGGAACAGAAGGAGGGCAGCAAGGAAGAGAAAGAAAGAAAAAGAGGAAAAAATGATTAACACAGCTGCAATTCAAAATGAGTTTAGTAGCGAAGGAGCAATAACACAGCGGCTGCCTGAGGGAAGAGCTCATCTGCTGTAATAAACATCAAGGTAAAAGGCAAAGATGAATTTGAACAATTTTCTTGCTGTAGCAAAGAAATTGAACAAGAAAGTTATTAATCACAACTGGTCATCTCTCCTGCGGTTAAATGGAATTGTTCTAATGACTTTCTGGTTAAAAAGCTGTTGTAGTTAGAGATTTATGTAACGTGTAAATTGGGATAGTGGCAGATAGAATCTCTTAAGGTGTTTGGAGCTATGCTCCGAAGGAAGGCATTTTGTTAATTTTATGAGTACTTTTAGCTTTTCATCTCTCAGATGGAATGTAATAGATACCTATCATTCACCGTCCATTAAGCCAATCAAGAGGCAGTTTGGAAAGAAATGCGCTGCCAAAGATGGAGACAGTTGCTGATGGTAGCTATTCGATTTGAAGCTTGTGGTATGTAGGTTACAGGAACAAAAAAATTTACAGAATAATAAATGGCAGGTCTTTTGCAGAAAACAAGGTGGATTAAAGAAAAAAATAGCATCAATGAGAAGACTTTTTTTTTTTTCTTCAGCTATCTGGATACCCTCATTTCAGTCACTCCATTCAAATGGAGGAAAGCAACCTCAAAGTTAATAAAAAAAAAAAAAAACCTGTCCGCACAGCATTTTTATGTTGATCTTGTATTCCAGTCATCCAGCTTTTTATATGAAATAAAATGAGCTGTAAGTTTGAGGATCCATTTTACAGCACAAAAATGATCTGAAGTTTTTCACAAGCATAGATTTTTGTGCCTTTTCTTCACATATATTTTATACTTTGAGTGATGAATTAAATTTAAAACATATTCAGGCACTAGCATTTTCTCATTTTATTAGCTTGCTCCTTTTTCACTTTTCAATAGAGACGATCATGTTCCATAATGAGA